>JAJOOE010023111.1:0-15356 GCA_036250405.1 Solanum raphanifolium | reverse complement strand
TGTTGATCTGTGAATACAATTATATTTGAATACATAAGTACTTTGTCAAATTTAAAAAGTTGATTAAGGAATTCAAGTATAGTTGGATACATCAATACTGTATTGTTGGCCTTTTCAAAATTTTATTTACAAGAATACTTATACAGTTTGATACCCACAAATTGTATCTTTTTTACTTGTTTGTCTAATGTATCCATACTTATACAGTTTGATACCCACAAATTGTATCTTTTTTGCTCGTTTGTCTAATGTATCCATATTTTTGCTGAACAACAGTGTTGAAATGTATCCATATTTATATACATAGATACTTGTATTGTTATATAAGCACAAGTTGAAATGTTGATTTGTGAATACAGTTATATCTAGATAGATAAGTACTATATCCAAGATAAAAAATTGATTAGGGAATACAAGTATAGTTGTTTCCAACGTATTCCTTTTTGTGTTTAACAACAATGTATTCATTGTATTCTATATTGGTGTATTCATTTTTTATTTAACAACTAGTGTATCTATTGCCATGTAGTTCACCTACTCAAAATCGAAATACTTAACCTTCATTCACAAATTCAACAATTTGCTTACATACAATAACTTGAATTAACAAAAAAAATTTATTAATACCTTTACAACACCAGAATAAGAAATATGGAGACAACAAGAAAATTGAGTATGATGTATCACAATTTTTGTTAAACTAATAAAGAATATGACATGATATATCTTTAAATAAGTAATTTTTAGTTATAAAGTTAATTATGGGAAGTTGCTCATTGTATGGACGTAATGTAAGGATAGTGGGTTATATTTAGAGTCAATTCCTTATTTAATTTGTTGTATTTAAAGATGTATTAATGTATAAATAAAAAAAATAAAAAACGATACAAAAATATAGCAAAAAAGTGATATAAATTGTAGTCATTTATTGTAAATAACATACTTATAGCTATTGGTATTCATTAACCCTATAAATATAGTTATTTTTGTAAGTTGCTCTTAATTATTTCACTCTTTGTAATGCTGATCCAATCACACAGCTTTACAAGAAATCAGAAAAAAAGTTGGCCTCTAAAGTGAATATTCACACGTTCATCTTTTTTTCTGTTTTAGCTCTTTATGTCTTTCTTTTATTTATTTTATTATTTTTGGTGGGGATAAAGAAATATTTTGCTAAAATGGGAAAATATATTCAATTTTTTATAATTATTAACACTGAATGAAAACGTTGAGAAGATTCAATTTCCAAGTAGGAATGCATAGGTTTTTTTTCATAATACATTATTTCACTTCTTGAATTATTGGGTCAAGATGCCCTACGACTTTAATAACATTTAAATTAAATCCACTATCCTAGTAGTAATATATTATTGGAAGATTTCATAATATGTTTTAATTTCACACTACCAAAAAAACATTATTTTTCTACTAAAAAACATTTAATG
Source organism: Solanum raphanifolium (assembly GCA_036250405.1). Taxonomy (NCBI): domain Eukaryota; kingdom Viridiplantae; phylum Streptophyta; class Magnoliopsida; order Solanales; family Solanaceae; genus Solanum; species Solanum raphanifolium. The sequence continues at coordinate 13,911 of JAJOOE010023111.1, read as the reverse complement.
TCTATTCCCACAAATATTTTAATTGAATCTGTAAGAAAGGAAAAGAGAATAATGTTTTCACATGAAAAAATTGAAAAGTTTTTCACTATTTTAATAAGAATCTATTTCTCACTATGCATTTTTCTGATAAATTGGTTAGATGGAAAATGAATAGGAAAATTATGTTTTATATTGCACAAATTTTCTATTAATTTACGGTGGGAGAAACCTTTCGTTTCTAATAATGTGCGAACCAACAAGAAAAAGAAGAATAAAAAAACAAGGACGTATTGTTGTTAAGACCTCAATTCCTAGGTCAATAATAGGAAAAAATTTGGTGAAAAGTTGTGATTTGAGTATAATTCTAGGTTTTCTAAAAAATGTTGTAAGTAATTCAATCTCTCAAAGAATTGTTGACACTCAATCATGTTATCTATACGTTAAATACTTTTTACTCAATTGTATCAAGGCCTATAACTTCTGGTCTAAGAAAAGTTACAAATATGCATTCCAAATTTATGGGTTGCCATATTTTTTTGATAAATTTGTACTCTCCATTCAATTTTATTGATATATTTATCCTTAATTTTATTCTCATATTTAGCATCTTACGTGATACCTAATGCGTGTATATAATTTTATTCTAATTTCTTCCAATATAACCCTTCTATCCAACTTATCTAACCTAATAAATTAATTTTTTAGTTGAATTAAACAAATAAATATGAGTAAAAGATAAAACTCAACTATGCCGTGTTTACCAACTATAAAAAGGAGGAGAAAAGAAAAATAGTTAACTCTCTTTGATAAAAACTTCATCACTTCTTATATCTCTCGTTCCTTTTATCCTCTAATTTCAACTCAAATTATATTACATTTCTAATGTATTTTCAATTGTATTTCATGAAACAGGTTTTACATATTGCAGTCCAAGAATTAAATTTTACAGATTTAAGTTCGGACTAAAAGTGATAATCATGCGATACAAGTTTATTCAAGTGTTGATTGGAGGAGGACGTGAAGAAATCACTATTGAAAAAAAAATTCAGTCATTATCTACTTTGCAAGTTAATGTTAGTTGTAGAATTAGTATCGAAATAATATCTTAGATATAAGTTTTGTTTTTATTTTTTCAAAAATAATTAAATATCATATATTTCTTTTTAGTTTAGCTTTTAATCTTAATTTAGTTATTCTAGTTTTTCTTATAACATATTGGTCTAGAATTAACTATTCTAATAGTTAAAAAAATGGAAAAAAGAAAATTAAAGCAATAATCAATAAGGGCACTTGACTAAAGGAAAGTTCTAGGATGACATAGTCGGAAACAAATTGTAACATGGAAACAAGAATGGGATATAATAAACTTTTGTATGCTATTAGTTTTTCATATATCAAATTTCTTCCATTTTTTTTTGTATTTATTTTTTTAAATGACAATCATTTGCACCCTTAACTTTGATTTAAAAATCAAATTTCTTTCTCAATTTTAAAAAATAATCATTCTCCTCCCTTTTTCTTATGAAAGTTTATTTTACCCTTATCATTTTTAGTCTTTCATCTATGTAACATCTTTTTATATTATATATAATATTTTTTTACATATGTATTTATAGATTTTTATTTTAGTTTATTAACCTTAATATAAGCTTAAATGACTACATTTTAAAATCACAATAATTATGAAAGAATTTTTTTTTAAAAAAAACACAACATGAATACACAAAAAAAATATCATATCAAAATAAATTTGTCAAACTAACATACAACTACAACAACAATGATATATCCGGTATAATCTCACAAATTAATATAATATTAATAATGATTAAAAAGAGTAGCAAACACACATAATTTTTCTTGCATTTTTTATAGAGCAACTTTCACATATAACAACTATAAAAATCATATTTGTATGTTATAGTTATAGTTGCATAATTGTGCTCCATAGCAAACTTTATGTTTGTTATGGAGCTTTTGATTTGTATAATTCGCTATAACATCCAATTTTATACAAATTGTTCAGTTTTGTATAAACTCATTTATACATTGTAATTTGTATAATAAGATCTGTATTTGTATAATTATAAGTGTATATGACAAAAATATATGTATTTGTATTTGTATATGCACTTTTCTCTCGCTTTATTCAAACACAAACGCATTTTATACAATTTATACCGAAATGTATAAAATGGCTAATTGTATACCGAAAATGGCTAATTGTATATCGAATTAGATGGCAAAAAAAGGGGATGTTTGCTGCAAATTACAATTAAAACAAACTATGACTATAACATTTAATTTGAATTAATAGTTTGCTATTTCATACCATTTTCCCATTTTTATATTTGTTCAACTCAATTTATGTGTAAATATATTTTCTCTCTCTTGTTAGTTGTAGAAAGTTCTTGCTTTAAAGCAGAAAAGTACATAAATGGCCCACTTGTCCATATGTCAAAAAATAAATTGAGTCTCACACGCCAATTCTATTAAGTATAACGATTTTTTTTGTAAATAGCTAAGATATAAAATTTAATTAGCCTTCATAGTTACAGTTTACTTAATTACGCTTCATTGTTTTGCTATAAATACTTTTGTTTGTATATTTTGCGTGCATTTAATAATTTATACAATTCAACTTTCACTTTTTTTTTAGAAAAATGAGCGGTAACTTCAGATATGAAAAAGGAAAACAATCCCATAAATCACGGGATTGTATCTCATTAGATTTTTATACCAAATACACAAATTACTAAATCTACAAACATTTACAAAAATTTCCTATAATTTTCATACAAATATCCAGAAACTATATCAACAAAATTATACTTATACAAAATATATAATCATCTTAACATTTCATGTAAATATACTATCTAAATCCTATGATCTAATATGTACAAATCAAATGTATCAACAAATCATATACTAATAAGATAATTATATACAAATTATGAATTAATATAACTATGAATTTTTCATAACTTCTATAAATCAAATATACCAACAAATCGTATACAAATAAGGTAAGCATATATGAAATTTGAATTTATACAATTAATTGTTTTTCATAAGTTATACAAATCAAATGTATCAACAAGTCATATAAAATCAGGGTAATTATATACAAATTGTGTATTTTTATAATTAGAGATTTTTCATAACTAATACAAATCGAATTTATCAACAAATCATACATACAAAAGAAAATCAATTGATAAATATAAATGAATCTAATGTATATTTACTGTTGATGGATAAAAAAAATACCTTGAAATCTGATACATAACTACAAATCAAATTCATACTGATTTAGGTTTAAAATAATTGGGGTTATGTATCAACAATAACAGTTGTACCAGATACATTGTACACAAACAAAATTGTAATGTATAGATGGAGTGATGTATCCAAATATTAAGAGAGAGAAGAAAAAGGGATTTTTTTTGTGAAATGGTAGGAAATTTTAGAGATTATATTATGTTAAGTCGTGTTATTATAAATTTTATTAAAGTTCATAAACATGATTATACCATCTTTGATTAACTAAAAGAAGGTACTCAACTCTTCATGCAAACAATATTTCTAATCAAATATTTAATCATAAAATATAATAAAAAATATTAGTGCTTTCTTCACCATATAATAAAGTACAAAAATCAAATGTGTGAAATAACAATTTGAAAGATTGTATTATGTATTTTGAGAACCAAAAGCAAAAACCATCTAGAAAAAAAAGAAAAACAAATTAATCGCGATAATTGATTAAATATTTCTTCAAATCATTGGCCTTATATTATGAAAAGTGAAATTTGATTCATAAAATAAATATTATATGAATAAAATAAAAATTGGCTAGGTTTTCTACAGAACAAATAGTCCCTTAACTATACACTTACCGGTTTTAGTCCCTTAACTATAAACTTACCGATTTTAGTCTTTTAAGTATTCAAAAACTTATCAAGTTTGGTCTTTGTCCATTTTTTAATACAAATAGCCTAGATTTATATTAACGGAATCCATCCTCAAGAAATTAAATCCTTTAGCAACTTTTTCTATTGTTTCTCCCTCTCCGCTACTTTTTCTTCAAATTAACCTTATGCGAAGAACCTTAACCTCAACGATTTAAAATAAAATTCACAAGGAAAGAAAATATAAGTCATAATTTTATTAAACAAAGGATAAAATTAAGCATATTATTACTACTAATGACTTGAATATGCTAAACTTTATTATAAAAAGAAAAAAAAGTATTACCCGTTAAATCCAAAATTTGTACTCCAACGACTTCATTGAACAAAATTTGTTTAATTTTTCAGAAATTGATAGATTTGCAATTTTTTAAAACTTTTTTTAAATAGATCAATTTTATTATTCTATTCATTTTATTTTACGTGAAGAAATTTGAGTAAATTAAATAAAATTCGCACTGATTAGCATATTCAAGTCATTAACAACAATTATATGCTTAATTTTATCCTCCATTGAATAAAATTAGGACTTATATCTTCTTTCCTCATTAATTTTATTTTGAATCGTTGACGTTATGGTTCTTTTCATAAGAGTAGTTTGAAGAAAAAAGGGCGGGGATAGATAAACAACTCTAAAAAGTGGGTTAAAGATTTAATTTCACGAAGATTTAGATTAATATAAACCTAAGCTATTTGTATTAAAAATGGACAAAGCCCAAACCTGATAAGTTTTTGAATATTAAAGGACTAAAATCGATAAGTTTATAGTTAAGGGACTAAAACCGGTAAGTGTATAGTTAAGGGACCAAAACTGATAAGATTTTAAATAATTAAAGGACTAAATCCGTTAAGTGTATAGTTAAGGGACCATTTTAGACCTACTTCTATAGTTAAGGGACTATTTATGTCATTTTCTCAAACAAACTGCTATGTAGTCACTAACCACAAACTCTTATTAAAAGCCTGAGCTAGCTTTGAAACGTTCGGAATTTAAGGAAATAAAGTTGGAAGTGAAGATAGAGTTATGCCTGATTATACTTTTTGCAAAGAATATTTGAAATAATCTTCATACTTGAATATAGTTAAATATAATTTAATTATTATGAACAAATATTAATTTCTAAATAAATTTAAAATATTCCAAAAAAATAATTGATGGCCAAACGAGATTAATTATCTCACTTTTATAAAGCTAGATAGAATGTAGATCCGATCACACACCTTTTTAGGCCTCTAAAGTGAATATTCACACGTTTATGTTTTTCCTTTTTAGCTCTTTATATCTTTCTTTTATTTATTTTATTATTTTTGGTAGGGTTAAAGGAAGATTTTGCTAAAATGGGAAATATATTCAATCCCAAAAGATTTTTAAAAAGCTATAAGAGCAAGAATTAGTGCATATTGTGTTGTCATAATTCAATATAGTAGGTGTACATATTCTTCTTTAACCTTTATAAAGATTAATTTAAGGTATATATGTTGGTAATAAAAATATTTTATATTATTGGTTAATTTAACTTATGATAGCATATTATAATTATTATTACTTTATCACTTTTTCTTTTATCATTTTACAAATGAGCTTAAATTATATACACTCTCGGGGTAAATGTTTTTTATATTATATCAACGAGTAGTTTAAAAGATATCTACATGTAAGTCTTCTTAAAATATAAAATTTGTAATCTCGAAATTAAGAGAAAATATTTGTAATAATAAGCAAAGATAACCTCATACTATAAAAATCTCTTACATATAGTGACGCGGTAACAATATAATATAACTTAAACTCATTACTAATTAACGAAATCATCTTCAAGATTTACTTGCATTCAAGGGTGTCGGCTAATGTTAATGAAGTGAAATAAGAACGATAAAATTTAGATTAAATTTCCAGTGAGCCAAAATAATGCTAGGTAATTTTTTATACATGCTTAAGCCTTAGACGTGGACATAGTTATCTTACATATGTGTTAATAGAAGATAACATATATCACATATTTTTAGACTAAATATGCGTATAAATTGACCTGAACATCATAATTATCGAAAAATTACTTAAAATTACTTTAAATAGTACAATAATATATATATATATATATATTTGTACATTCTTAACTTTATTCTAGATCATTCAAAGTAAGCCAACCCACCACCCACAGTTTAAATAATACTAATACCATTTACCCCGCCCATACATAAGACTACTACTACTATATATAGACTTGTTTCTATTGATGGTTTCAATCACTCTTAATTAATTTCCACAAATAATACAGTAGTAATCTTTATTTTTCACACACAAAAAAAAAAGAGTATGGCTGGCTTTAAGAAATTGTTGGCAACTTTTATTCTTGTGCTAATGCTGGTTTTTGCTACTGGTATTTTTCTTTTACTTACATAATTTGATTTTTTCTTATGTTATAGGTTATGCAGTGAAATTATTTTTATTTCCTTTAATATATATATATAATCAGAAATTAGAATAAAACTTTTCATTAAACAAAAAAGATATTGAGAAAAATTTAACACATTTGACATATACCAAGTGTATTCTTAATAGTACTTCCATGTAATGCAAGAATATTGAAAATGAAAAAAAATATATGTAATAAGGAATTTTTACGCTATTAACCTTATGTAGCGTTAATCTAAATTAATAAGGCTATTGTATTTCAATTATCAAATAGTAAAACTAACAAAAGAGGAACGAGTGGTAAAACTCTTTAAAATTCAACAACTTAGGTATACTAACAAAATAAATACTATAATTTTTATATTATTATTATAATTTAACTTATTATAAAATTTACGTTTTATCATAATTTTTACAGAATTGACTGAGGCAAGGACTTGCGAGTCCCAAAGTCACAAGTATAAGGGGCCGTGCGTGAGGAAGAGCAATTGTGGTGCTGTTTGTCAGACTGAGGGCTTTACTGGTGGTCACTGCCGTGGTGTCCGTCGCCGTTGCTTCTGTACTAAACACTGCTAAATCAATTAATATTATTTCGCGAAGGAATCGACTTCTTATTTTGAGTGCTTTTTAAAAAATAATTATAATATATGTGTTTTTTTTTCGTTTTTGTTGTTTGCTTTTCGTGTTATCGTAAAAATAAGTAAGAATCAAAATGTACTCGTGTTGTTTGAAAATTTGATGGTTTTGGTTAATTTATTGAATGTGTTGTTATAGTCAATTTTTTCCATTTATTTACCCAATATTTAACGCATTTTAACTTTTTATTTTTAAATGTATGTAACGTTTATGTCACGATCCGAAATCGATGTGGGACGTAGCGTTCGACCCTAACTTTTTTAATTTACCACGGAAATTATAACTATCCAACATGAAATTAAACTATGGATCATTGAATATGAATTAAATCTCGAAGAACAATATGTGAAAGTTCCAATAAAAAATAATTTTGGAATAATAGTTCTTCATACCTAAACTATTGGCTCCTGAGACATGAATATAACATGTTTAGTGAATATTGAATTCCAAAAACTCTTGCGAAGTGTTTCAAATGGTAGTATACGTGATTTTTTTTGTGTGTGAGTAGGTTACCCTCCCTCTCCCAAACTATCATCGTTTACGAGTTTCATATCTAAATTATTGAGAATTCATAAAACCCTTTCAACCACTATAAATTTATTGTGACATGTGGATCCATTTTTATGACTTTTTTCATCTTTCACGTGCCTCTCAACAAGTTATCTCAAACATTTTGATACACATTCAATCAGGGGTTATGCTCTAAAGGGAGTCGTGGTTCAAGGGGATAACATAAACACGTATTAGTTTAGGTGTGAAACTCGTAAAATGATGAGGTTTTAGAAGGATTTTAACCTATTCACTCTTCATTTCCCTTCAATCTAAGCAAATTACTGTTTTATATTTTGGGCCTGGAATCGACCCAATAATGATGGGCTTGGTCCCTATGGGTTGGGCCAATTTTCCACTACTACACTTGCACTTATCCAACTCATAAAAGTGGGCTGCTAAAATGAAAATTGAATTTTTTTTTCTTATTAAGAAGTTTAATACTATATAATTATTCGACAATAATAATTAACGTTATCCCAAAGTGAATTTTCGTAGTGTCGGGTAAACCTTAGTAGCTCAGTTGGTTGGTTACCTGAACTTTCATCTTATTGGTGAGGATTCAATTGCCTACCTTATAATCCCTGCATCCATTTCAACTTCCCCTACCGAAGAAAAAAAAAACTTCCAATATATCATCAACCAATTGTTAGTGGATAGAATGTATGCAACTGGACTAAAAAACCTTGTATGGTTCTTTCAGTTCTAAGTTTGGGAAAAGCTGACGCAAACCTTAGTCTTAACTTATGAATACAGAGAGACTATTTAATTTCTGAAAAGCTCTCGGCCTACCGCTTATGTAACTAATCTTTAATGTATAGTTGAAGAATTTTTTACTTCTTAAAGTAAATCTAGACACTGTACAATATGCAATTTCTCACACTTACTAAAGTGAAAAACTAAAACGACGTGTGTCTCATAATACCTTTTAATTGCATTTCAATATACATATTGTATTAAAAATACATATAACTAAAATCTATACGCATAGAAAAAATAATAATTTATTAAAGCATTTGTGATCTATGGACATTTGACTAAATTTAAACTTTTGCCAATCTCTACTTATATAACAAAACATGTCACTTAGGTGAAAATACAAGATTTGGGGAGTCATAGTTCAAATCACTATACAAATCACTAATATTATCAATCAACATGAATTGGGGTGAGATAGTTCGATTTTTCCTTGACCCTTGACCAAAATTCATGGTTTGGGTTGAGATGATTCGGTTTCCCTCGACCCTTAACCAAAAGTCGTTCAAACTCTTGGAAATAATTTTTTTAAATTAAAAGTATTGTCCTAAATTACTTCTATGACATAAATTTCTTATATATGAGATAAGTGTTAAAAACACACTTAAACTATCCCCTTTTTTGAGTTTCATACCTAAACTATTGAGAGTATGAGTATCATATCTAAACTATCACTTTTTAGTTTGAGAAACACACCTCAGTGGTGTGTGTAATACACTCTTTTATTTGAAAAAAACTTGACACGTGACATTCCACATGGATAAAATATTCTACCTTGACAAAAATTAAATAATAAGCTATTAATATTAATTAAAAATTAATAATTAAAGTGTTACTATTCATAAAAAAATAATTTTAAAAAAATAAAATTTAAATTATTTTTCTCCCACTCCACCACCTCCTCCACGTACCCCCCCACCCATAATCCCCCATCCTTTTTTTAAAAAAAAATCTTGTATAAAATATTTTTAAAAATTCATACTTCACCCTTCCCCTTCCAAGAAAACTCACCCACACATTCCCCCCCCCCCAAAAAAAACCCACCCACTCATTCCCCACCCCTCCCCCCCTCAAAAAAAAAAATTGATATTGTTTTATTTAAAAAAATATATAATTCTACCCAACCTATTTAACCTTCCGCTCCTAATTTTATTTTATTTTTTAAATATATTTTTCTCATTTTGTGTTAGATATGTACGTACATATATTTTTAGAGAAAATTTTTTTACTACTGTACCGAATATAACATAAATAAGTAAAAAATTAAAAAATGTCTTGCAGCGGCACGTAAAAATATTTCGATATGTACATTTCTAACACAAAATGAGAAAAAAATTTGGAAGCGGAGGGTTAGGTGGGGTGGGTAGAATTTATTTTTTTTCAAATAAAATAATATCCAAATTAGTATTTTGGTTGGGGGGGGGGGGGATGAAGTAAAAAAATCTTTTATAAAAGAAGTTTAAACAAAAAAAAAACTTTAAAAAATGCAGGGGGGGTGGGGGGTGTGAGAGGAAGTGATGGAGTGGGGTACAAAAAATATTTTACATTTTATTTATAAACGAAATATTATTTTTTTGGATAATAATTTTTTAATTTTTGTCAAGGTTGAATGTTTTGTCCATGTGGAGTGTGATGTGACAATTTTTTAAAATAAAAGAAAAAATGTATTACACACACTATGATGAGAGTGGTATAAAAGAGAGAGGTGTGTTTCTTAAACTAAAAAGTGGTAGTTTAGGTATGAAACTCATACTCTCAATAGTTTAGGTATGAATCTAAAAAAAAAGTATAATTTAGGTGTGTTTTTAAAACTTATCTATATATATATAGTCAATATACCTGATATATTTATCTTTTATCATCGAATATTCTCGAATGGACATAAACGTACATAACTAAAATCCTAGTCTTATAGTTCCTATATATACAACACTCAATTACATCAGTAAGAACCAAAACGTATTTATGAACACATAATTTAAGTACAGTCAAAAAGGTTGGTTGATGAGATAGTTAACACCTATTATGAGTGAAACTGATCAAATAGTATAATCCGATAGAGTCAGAAATTTGACGAAGAACATAGAAAAGAAATCTAAGTCGATACACTGTATATAACTTTTATTGCTAAACAATAAATTAAAAATGCAAAATTTTTAAATCAAAGTCAATATTGCCAACCTGTTATGGAATAACCTTCCATTGTGTGAATTGCATAGAATACTATATTTGAATTTTTGTCACCAAAAATAGACCATAGGATTCCCAACCCTAATCCTTGAAAAATGTATTGCAAATAATTATATTAATAATCATGCATGTGATTATATAGCTGTGATCTTTGACCTTATTACAATTATTTATCTTGAACAATATTCCTACCTAAAAGTCTTAAATTAGAGCTTTTTCCATTCTCTAGGTAACATTCTATCCCTTTTTTGTTTAATTAACAATATTCAAACATGGCTACTAATTTGGTCAATTAAAATTGACCAAATGAGAAAACACAACTTTTATTTTGTCAAAGATCAATTTATAGTAGCTAGCAGGTTGTTTGTCAGAATCTTTCATGCAAATAAATAAATTTTTTAACACTTATAACAAAAAGGGGAATTTACATTTAAGGGTGTGTTTGGTTTTCAAGGAAAATATTTGTTTTTTTGGAATATAAACATGCTTTATATGTATTTTCTAGCATTTGATAAGTAAGCAAAAAAAATATTACTTCACACGAGCAATTATATGTTATCTAGAAAAATACTAAGGGATCATATAAAGCGGGCTGGGAGTAGCGGTTCATGGGTTTGGGGGTGGCGTAGTCAAGTGGTGAGGGTTGGGACGTCGAGTGGGTGAAAAGGAAACAATGAACTTGAAATGTCACTTCTCTCATGGTAAGCAACTTGTTTTCCTAAAGAAAATATTTTTCAACGGTGGATCAACCGCAAACATGAAAAATTTGAATATATTTTCTGAAAAATATTTCATACCAAAAACACCCATATATTCTGAAATACGATAAAAGTGTTAAGTTTTTTTGTAATATTTTCAATGTATTTCAACCTGTTATAACAAATAACTTATCATATTTTTAGTTAATAATTCCATATTATAATCATATAATGCATGGTTACCTATACTAATCTTTTAGATGGGCTAATATGTAAATGTATAAAATCATTTATTAATTATCAGGATATACAGAAATTGAACTGAATGAATATTTTATATTTGTCCTTTTTTATATGGGAACCTAAGAAAAGAAAAAAGTACAAAGGTTTTCAAAGCAAGGTAATAAAAAATTATTATTTTTTCCTTTATTCCGATCCTTCCCAAGTTTAAAACAAGAAGAAAATAGTACTTGTTGGGATCCAATTTTGGATTATTTCTTCAAATTAGCATAATATAAGAAATTAAATGTCACATCAAACATCCATAATTGAACTATTTTGTGCACGAGTGTTTTATCACAATGTTGCATATCTAGTTTTGTCAAAGTGTTAGCTCTTCATTATTGGCTCATTTTGTGCAAATATTAATTAAATTAAATAGACAAGGGGTGTAATGAATTCATTCATAATTTCTTTCATCGAAGAATTATAATATTATATGAAAATTGTTATTTATGTATACAATAATAATTATTACATCTCTCGACTTCTTCTTGTATTTATTTTCTTATATATTGAATTTCCTAAGAGATAACGTTCGCTCTGTCACACTTCTAGAAGAGTTTAATAAGGTGACAGTTTTTATCTCGAAAAATCTCAAGTAACTTTAATTCTCGTTTGAACATAAATTTTAAAGTTGAAACTTAAAATGTAAATATTGAATTTTTGTAGTCATGTTTTTTGAAGATTGAAATTGTGTTTGAACATGTATGTTACATGATTTTTTTTAAAGTTATGCGACTGAAAATATTTGAAGATCAAAATTCATGATTAAATAAATATTTAAAGATAATTTTTAAAAATGTATAACCACCATATCTATATAAAATATTTACAAGATATCAACCTTTACTACAACTAGATAAATGAAAATTAGAGATATTGATGGTTATTATAACTCCACGAAACAAGACTCATATTCACAATTTCAAGTTTACTAAAAGTCTTCACTTATTTTTCATCACATTTCCATGTTTAATATATTTCTTTATATCACCTCTAAGTTTTGTTATGATATACATATAAAAAAAACTAGAAATACAAGAAAGATTACCTTTTGGCAAAAAATCATATTGAAAACATCAACAGTACTATCATATATTCAGTGTAATTTCAAAAGTAAATTTTGGAAGGGTAGTTTGTACTCAATCTTATCCATTTCGCGTGAAGATTGAGCGATTGTTTGTGATAAACCTTCGGCTCAAATAAATCAGACAAAATCGGGTATTAAAAAGGAAATATAGTAATAATAAAGAAGCCATATTGAAAATTATGAATAAAAAAAACAGTAACAACAACGAATAATACAAAAATCGAAGCAAAAAAGTCAACCTATAAAATTGGTAACTTTTGGATCGTCCGATTAAAATTAGTATTTTTTTTAGAACACCAAAATAACCCACGGTCACTACTATATAATATTCATAGCATACCATATTATTAAAAGCTAGGGTGGACGTAATGCTTACCTTATTTCTTAGGAATATTGCATGTCAAGGTTTGACAAAACTGTAAGTACTTTTCCAAAATTAAAGAGTATGTCTAATTAATTATAATTCATGTATGTTGCTAAATTCAATCACTATCTTACCTAATTTGGTGTCTCACTTGGATCAAGAGTCAAAAGTCATGGGCCCTATTACATTCTATTCTTAATTTAATGGGATAATTATGGCCTCAATTAAACACTTCAGTCAATTAATTTACAAAATATGTACAAAATGTATGGTTATACTAAATATACATATACACTATATACTTTGATAGTATATATATTGTATATATTTTGAGCATATTGATAAACTAGTCATAAATTTTCGAGAGGATGGTATCAATAATTTATTGTTGGGAAATTCTATAATATGGGTAGTAATATTTCTAAGTAAGTTAATCTATAAGTTGTTGTTACTTATAAATTTCTCTTTTGTATCTGCCACTATATTATTGCATTATATATTTTGCAGAAAATAATTATACTAGTCATTATTTTTTTGTCGTGATAAAATAGAGAAAACATATGATAAGTTGAATTTTAGGAAAGCTAAACATAAATGATCAAGACATCAAGTTACTCATTTGATATCTGCATGTAGGGGTGTTCATGGGTTGGTTTGGGTCGGTTATTGGTCAAAATCAAAATCAAATCAACTTAATCGATTTTAAAATTATCAAAACCAAACCAAACCAAATATAATATACATTTATCAGTTTAGTTGTTTTCGATTTTGGTTTGGTTTGGTTCGGTTATTCGGTTATTAATCATACATAAAAATAAAAGAAACAATTCATTCAAAACATAAAAAAAGTGACAACAATCCATTCAAACAAAAAAATAATTAGAATGACTGGCATTACAGAACTTTGGATCATTGAATTTACTGAATAAAACTTCAAAATTCACTATTTTGGCATAGAAGGAAGAGACAATGACATT
>JAJOOE010023110.1:0-15428 GCA_036250405.1 Solanum raphanifolium | reverse complement strand
GCCCTAGATAAAGAACTCTCATACCTTTACTAAGATTCCCCAAGAAATTTGATGAAGAAAACGTCTTGCATCCACAACCCTAGCTCCCACTTCTTCTTATTCTTCTTCCTTGAGTTAGAGAGATATATAGAGAGAGAAAGAACTTGGGATTTGATTTGGGAAAATAATGAGTTAAAGGAATGTTTTAAGACCCAAAACCATTTAAAATCAACCCCACATAATAAACAATTAAAATGAAATTACATAAAAACCCCTCATAGAACCTCATTATAAAGTCAACACAAAGTCATAGGCTCTTGCTTAACCTATCATTTTTCCGAGTCGTTACAGTATATCAGACATCAACCTAAGAATTATCCCAATAACTTATGCTCTGATACCAAATTTTTTACGAGCCAGGGTACCCCTAGACGTAAACATGGCGTAGTCGACCCCGAAGGGGTCTCATACAAGCCCTAGCATCATCATATCATAAGAAAGTAAAAATAATGCGGAAAATTAAAACTTTACAATCGAAGTTCAAATTCATTTCCATAAAAGTAAAATAGTAGGAATCTAGACTCTTAGTCTCATACACCATCTAAGTACAATAGAAAATCTCAAATAGGGTCAATAGCCCTTTAGACATCATAGTCTCATAGAATGAAGTACATAGAAAGTTTACAAAGTCTAGTACAATAAGAAAGACCATAGAGTGGCATCAAATGCTTGTCCTCGGATCTTGAGGACCTACCACAAGTCTTGGAGAAGTCTATTCCAAGTCTTCTTCAAAGTAGGGAATGGAAGTCCTAGCCGGAACCTACACTCATAAGATGTAGAAGGGAAAAAGGGGTTAGCATATAATATGTACTAAGTATGGAAATATGCATAAAAACCTTAAAACATGCAAAAAGGACATTTTTATAAAGGATATGCATTCATGAGGTTTTGAAACCAACTTGCATCATCAATATAAAATTCAAGCCAATATCACAATATAGTAAAGACATGACCATAGCAACCCCTAAGGTCCACTTGTGTCATGTATGGTTGGCATCCCATAATACCAACCTTACTAAGCATCCCTTAGGAACTACCTTGGTCACACATATTACTTTTAGACTCCATCACATTCAATAATCATAAGTAGAGGATTAGTCATATATAACATTTGAATATAAGGACAAGTCATTCATAGCAACTATCCATTCAATATACATGCATGCATTCATGTCTCAACATAGTAATGAGAACCATCTATATCATCCTACCAAGTTTATTAGTACAATGTAAAAGTGAAGTCCCATACCCCCACTCCTACCTAGCAACCTTACAAAGAAGTTATTGAGTAGTTCATGCTTCATCCATTATCTCATTATCTAGGGAAAAACAACCATAACTGACATAAACCATGAGAGCTACATGGAATCCGGTGTCTAAACCCCACACCGAAAAGAGGTGTTCTACTTTCCTAAGGTAGAACTAAGTATATAGCTATAAGGTGGATCCACTAGCTAAGTCCTATGTTTGCACATAGTTATGGAATAGAGAGATTGCTTCTAGAAACTCTACCTCTTGCATTAACGGATGAGTTACCATCTCATGAGTTTACTAAGATGACCCAACCTCTTGCATTAATGGGAGGGTCTTTTCCTCATTGGCCATATCCACTTGGTGCTTAGTATTATTTCCCAAATTATTATCATTAGTATTTCCATTGTATCTACATGTGTGAAGGATTGTTCAACCCTTCATTCAATACAATTCAATAAGTAGCTCATATATTCATTAAGGTGAGAATGCACTTTCAACCTAGAATCAACATTAGCATGTGAGTAGAACTTTCACATTAACATTCATAGTGTCTTCATGAGAACTATAATTTCAATCAACACCATACATTAACATCATTCTAAACAATTTATGAAGCATCATATTTAAGGAATAAGGGAAGAAAGACCATTCACCAATACCTCACTTTGCACCATTGTCATAGAACCTTTACCCTTCAAGTAAACCCCAAGTTCATATACAACATTCCTTAATGTGTACATAACCCTAGAAGTTTACCCCTTCAAGGTCATGAATCAAGTATCACAATTACACCTAAATATACTACAATAGGCATGAGGAAACAAGATTCAACAACTAAATAATCATAGATACAATTTATAGTAATCATCTTGCATCAATACCTTCACTAACATTCACGAAATTGGGGCCATGGGGTGCACATGGGTTCACGGGGAGTTTCACAATAGAAATCACCAATTAACATCAATTCATCCATGATATAAGTCAAATAACATAATGAAAACATTTTTAGGATGAACCCATGGCTAGAATAGAAACCCTAGTTTTTAGTCAAGATACCAATTTCGAAATAAGAGTTTTGAAGGGCTTCATGAAGAAACTAATTCATGAATCAAGATCCCCATACCTTAATAGAAGCCTTGCCCACGAATTGAAGTGAAAATCTTGGAGCTTGAACCCTAATCTTCAAGTTCCTGGTGTTCTTCAATGGAGAAACTTCTAGAGAGAGAAATATTGAAAGGATTTGGGTCTTCTTTTATTTATTTTTAAAAGTGATTAAAAAGGGAGAATTTGACTCTAAAAAGTATTTATATTTGGTAGGAAAAGAGTAGAAAGTGTTGGTTTAAGTTTAGGAAAGATTTACTAAAAGACTCTTCATTAAACTCCAAATTCTAGCCTTCCCACGCTGAAGCTCACCCATTGGCACCCTTTGGCTCGCAAGGCACTTAGGCGACTCGCCTAATGCACCTTAGGCTCGCCCAAAGTTACAGTGAGTTCCATAAATTGGCAGCTCACTTAGGCGATGGAGAGGGACAATGGGCGAATCGCCAACCCATTGGGCGACCCTCAGCCCATCTCGCCCTTTGTTACAATAGCTAGGACTAGTGAGGAGGCTGTCCATTAGGCGATAAGAGACCTTTGGCGCATCGCCAAGGCTCATGGGTGAAGCTACTGCCCATCGCCGAATGGTCTTAAGGTACTATTGTTTTTCCTTCATTATTCTTAGGTAGTTTAAGGTCCTAGACTTCACCCTAGACTCCTCTCTTAACCATTTAAGCTCTAAGACAGCCTAGTTGTTGCTTTAAGGTTACTCTAACCCACACAATGAGGCTCTAGTTTATGCTACCATTTTCCTGGGTGTTACAGGTATGAAGGGTGATTAGACGTCATGCGGAAGCTTACAATTGCATATCATATGGTTGATAAATCAGATGAAAAAAACTTATACTAAAAATCAAAATATTATTATATGAAAACTAATATAAAAGAAAAATATTAAAACTGTTGAGAGAATAAAATCTCCCCATAAACTAAATTCTTAAACGTCTACATTGTGGATTTTTGTGTTATGCTATGAGAATAGGGATCTTCAATTTATCGATCTCCAAACTTTTCCTCTAAGGAAAGAATAAACCAAATATGAAAGAAAATTATATTTTCCTTTCAAAAAAAGTAAAAACATTTATGGTAATGTTTTGTCTTTTCTTTTAGGAAAAATAAATTTCAAATAAGATAAGAAAATCAGGGCAAAACCCTAACACATAGTGCATTCATTGTTCTGCCCACCAATTGCAGTTAACACTAATGATTATGATTCAAATGTAGATAACTTTTTTTTGATTAATTACTACTGTGTTAAATATTGTTGGAGCACCTTTAAAGCGCAAGGATTTGCTTCGGGAACATCTTGCCAAAAAGTTAGAAGAGTTACTCATATTGGGTGAAGTGCAAATTGAACGAGGATTAAATAAAAAATGTAGGCTTTAGTGGTCAGGTGATACTTGTTGGGGTTCTCATTATAGAACATTAGATAACTTTATTGCTCTATTTCCATCAGTTATTATGTTCTTGAATTTACTGAATGTGAGTGTCCAAACTATACTAATTTGTTGCTAAAACTTTTGTGATACGATTAAGACATTTAATATTGCCTTTATGTTGCACTTGATTTGAAAAGTTCTTAGACAAATGAGTTGAGCTCCTCATTACAAAGGATGGATCAAGATATATTATCAATGCTACGAAATTTTTTGCTCTTACAAAACGATTATTACAAAACATGAAGGATAGTAAATTCGAATCATTAATGAATGATGTCTCTTATTTTTGTGATAAGCATAGTATAACCATGCTAGAGATGGATGCTAGCTACTTTTCTGGTAAGTCAAAGCATAACGCTCTTGATATTACATATGCTTATTATTTGCGAGTTGAAACTTTTTATATTGTTATTGATTTGCATCTTCAAGACCTAATAATCGTTTTGATGTTGTGAGTACTGACTTCTTTCTCGATATGGCTAGTTTGAATCCAGCTAATTCATTTGTTATTTTGATAAGATCAAGATAATGAGAGTGGCTGAATATTATATGAATGAGTTTATCAGCAACAAACTTCGAGATCTCAGTTTTCAGGTTGATAGCTTTACAGTTTATGATTGTGGTTCTGACAAAAGGTTCTTCAACTTGAAGGAAATTAGTGATCTTACTAAAGTATTGGTTAAGTCAGATCTACATCAAATTTGGTCACTTGTTTATTCACTTATCAGTTGACTCTCACTCTTTCTATTGATATTGCTTATGTGGAATGGACTTTCTCATTCATGAAGTATATAAAAAATGTCACTTTCGTAATAGTATTGGTGATGACTTTTTGAGTGATTGTTTAGTTTGTTATGTAGAGCGTAAGATATTCACAAATATAAGCAATGATGATATTATATATCGTTTTCAACATATGAAAAGTTGTCCAACACAGTTATGACTTTAAGACTAGAAGTCTCTTTTTGTAGTAATATTATTACTAGCAGGTTATTGTGGCTTCTGATTAAAAGTTATTTATGGTGATGATAATATTAATCGTTATTTTATTTTTTTACTTTTTTGTTGAAGTGTTTGAGATGTTATTATATATTTATATTACGTAATTGCTAACAATTTTATGTTAAAGGAGGTGAGCACCTTTAAATTCTTGATCCACCACTGCTTATAGAGATATCAATGGACATTGTATTTTCTAGGTCATACCTTTTTAGCAACATTTTAATATATTTAAGCTAACAAATCATTGTTCCATTCTTGGTTTGTTTTATTGTAGGCTTAAAAAGAAATCCACTTCCCTTATCATGCTTGTTAAATCGGTTGCAACCTATGCACTTTACGAATCAGGTCCTTTGATTAACTATGCAAGAAGATAAAGTGCAGAATAATAAGATCAACATAAGTTTAATTAGTATGGAGAGTTTAATTAGTATGGACAAGCTCCTTGCTCAAGGGAGGAAAACTCATGACCATTAGAATTTTTTCAAACTTTCACTAAATATGAACAACTTGTTTTAGTTTACAACGTCGTTTACACCTATAAATTGTTCCTAACAGTATCATCCCCAACTTTTCCTTCTTCAATAATTCCGAATTGTTGACTCTCTTTACTTGCTATTAAATAACTCTACCCAGTTAATAACATTTCTTGCAATTCAATAAACATTACAATTACTAAGTAAAGTAAATAGATGAAACCACACTCAAGAAGCTAACTACTATAACTAAGAACAAAATCATAAATCTTGATAGGAAAACTTTTTGGCTCTCACGAGACTGATGTCAACTCTCAAATCACTCTGGATATCTCTCTTTGGATGAAGTCAAGCTCCAAAGCCTTTTGACATGTACGTATAAGAGTGATTGCTATTTTCAACGGTCTGAATTTAGTTAATACCTTTTATAAGTTGTTAATTATTGTGATTTATGATATTTATTACGTAATTATTAAATGGAGTATACAAATTATTGAAAAGAGTGTTTTAATTATTGTAATGCGTCTATCCAATAATTTAATATTTATCTTAGATTCCTTTTAAAATATCAAACATTACAATGAAGATTAGATTAATTTATTTCGTCAATTGTAAAGACATTTAATTCTATTATACTTTATTACTATATACTCCTTTTCTACACTTTTACTTGTCACATTTTAAAAGTCAATTTGATTAATCTTTAATGATCAATTACACTAGATAAATTTAATATTTTAAAATTTGAATTTAAATTTTTCAAAATTATATGAAAAGTAATATAAATTGTAAAATTTCTAATAACTTGTATATATATGTTCACTAGCTAATAGATAAAATAAAGAAAGTACCATAAAGTTTATACTATTCTTTCATTTTAATTTGTTTGTTTATCGTCTCTTTAATTCATTTATTTTTTTACAATTTTTTAATTTCAATTTCCCACATAACAGGTTTTAAAATTATAAGATTAAGAGTCCGTTTTGATTGACTTAAGAAAATAGTAGCTTTTAAGTCAAAAATAAAAGATCAAATTGAAATGACTTTTAAGTCAAAAAATAAAAAGTAGGGGATGCCTACTTTTGATTTTAAACTTATTTTAAGTCATTTTTTACTTATTTTAAGTTATTTTTATATTTGTCAAATATTTTCAGAAGTCAAAAACTAACTTAAAAATAGGTTTGACCAACTTTTAAGCCAATTCAAACATCCTCTAAGAGCATTCTGTATATTCTATCTATTTTTAATTTCAAATGACTATTTTTTTTAAAAAAAATTATGTCAAATTAAAATCAAATAAATAAATTAAAATGGAAAAAGTATTTAACATAGACACTTGATTTTTTTGAAACACCCCAAAAAAAACACTCAAAGTTGACTATACTTTCAGCACTATCAAGAACATATAGAGAACAGATAAATAAATTCGAGGTTAGGAATGACAATGGGGCAGGGTGGACGTGGGTTGGGGCAGGGCGAGTTTAAGGTTGTGCAGGGCGGGTTAATGTGGATTTTTTTAAAATTAATGTTGGGCGGGGGCGAGTTGCGGGTCTATGCGGTTTTAAACTTAATTTTAGTTATTTATTAAGATTAGTTTCTTTAAAGTTACTAAAATATTCAAGATACTAAATGAAAACGATTCAGTCAAAACTAATATAATTTCTTACAGGCTTTTCAATTGACCTCTCAAAACTAATATAATTTCTTACATGTTTTTCAATTGACCTCTAGAAATTAAAATTTTAAGTCATTATCTATTAAATTAATATAATTAATGAAAAAATAAATTTATTTTTATGAATTTTATTTTTAGTATCAAACTTAACTAGAAAAGAAGAATATTAAAAATTTATGCGGCGGGTTCATGCGGGGCTAGATGAGGCACGTTGAAAATGAAAAAAATTGTTATGTGGAGCGGAACGGGTCAGGTTAAAATTTTTGCGGCTTAAGCTCAGCTTGCCCTGACCCCATGCCGCACCACCCCATTGCTTTCCCTATTCGAGGTAGCTATATTATGTTCGAAAATTTCTTTTATTGTATTCTTTATTTATATTTTTTAGGTTATAAGTATATTTGTAATTTTACTTTAAATTATTTATATTTTTAACAATAATTTGATAATAACTTAAAAAGCAAAGTGAAAATTGATATTTAATATTATGTTTTTAAAATGAATATGCATTACCTTATAAATTTTAATTTAATTTAAGCTCGAGAGGGAGTATTACAAAGAAGTTCAATATAAATTTGAAAGTCAACTTCTTCTTCTTCTTTCTTTTTTTTTATTGAAATTTGAAAGACAAACGGAAGATATTGCCGCTGTTCAGGGGCGGCTCAACATAATTTGTGGTCTAAAGCGAAATTTTTATTAGAGGCCTAAAATCTATATAAATTTTATCTATATCTATTTATTTTTCTAAATTTCTAGATGTAAATTACTACTTAATATCTTTTATATAAATGATTTTTCAAACACTTTTTTTTAATTATTAGTTTTAAGTAATATTTTATCAATTCAGCATTGAAAAACATCCTTTTATTGAGACAATTATTATATGAATTATTAACACAATTTTATAAGTAATAAGTTGATACACTTTAAAGATAAGAGTTAGAATCGTAGAATCTGATTCAAAAAGTTGATAACTTGGTATACCTACTTTAATATGAAAATTAACAAATAAATTAAAAAAAAGAATTTATAATGCACTTTGTTCAACATTTTTTGACTATTGATTCATATTTTTGAGAGTGTATTACTCTAACTATCAAAGATTTGAAGAAATAGAGTGCAAAAAGAGTTACAATGGATAAATAATGTGAGTGTTAACGAAGAAAATGTAAGAATCCAAAACAATATTTCCTTAATTTCTTCTATTTAAATAGGGTTAAGATACATAATTTTTTATTTATAAAAATTTGAGGCCCCCAAAAATTGGGGCCTAAGGCCAATGCCTAAAATTTTATAGGCAAGAGCCGTCCCTGCCGCCGTTCAATAATAGTCATTCAATTGATACACATTTTAAAAACAATAAATAGCAAGGATAATATTATCCTTCAAAATATTAAATTTAATGTTTTGAAAAATATATTAAGCATTAAATAATATTTAAAAGCAAGGATAAAATAAATACAAAAGATAAATTAGCTTTTAATTTTTTAAACTAGACAAAAATTGATTGACAACTATTTTACTATAGTGAACAAGTACAAATAGATGAATGAAATAGATGAAGTACTCTCTTCGACCATTTTTATTTATTTATGCTTAACTTGACACATTTCATAAGAAAGTAATAATAGAAAAGTAATCTTGTAATATCACTCTTATTAATAGTGTAAATCATTTAAATCGTGAAAAAGAAATAATAATATTTAATAACAAAAATGAAATAGATATAAAATAATAAATTATTTTTTAATTAAATAATTATTTTAAATATATTAGACGACGAAGAAATTAACAGTTATCCATAAGGTAAAGAAGTGGGCCAAACATTACTTTAATTCAATTTAAGACAGAGTGACCTCTGTTACTTTTGTGTCTTGAAAACCCCAAAAGATGGAGGTGATATTTTGCTTCATACATGCACGCAAACTACTCTTCACACTCTTCCATATTTCTCCAGACCTGCTTTATCTTTATCTCACTTCATTTATTTTTCTCTCTCTCAAAATACTCATCTAAAATGTTTTAAAAAGTTTTGTTTGTTACTTCCCTACTTATACTACTTATATATAATATATAAAAATTACTAGAGTAATATTTAATTAATTAATAATTTCTCTAAAATAATACTTTTTTCTGATTTTAATTTGAGTTAATGGAAAAAATCACTTGTTTCGATAAGATAATAAGATAATATATTTTTGAAAGATCCCTATATAAATATATGGTGTTAATATTATAAATTAATAATTCTTTAAAAATACAAATATATCTAAGACAATTTAGTGAAATATGATTTTATTGTGTTCTGTTTTTTGTTAAAACTTAAATCTAGTTAAAGCTCATTTATAACTTTTCTTATTACATCGAAAAGTTTCGGTGTTAATTTTTCGAATTGCACCATTAAATTGTGAAGAGTTGTAGATACGATAAGTGTTTCCTAACGCGTAATTGGTTCCAAAAGTATTGTATTATTTCCAACTTTATCATCAACATTATTTTTTCCAATGGTATTCACAATTTGTCCTAAACTCTGAACCTCTTAGCATTTTCACCCATTCAACATGTTATTAACGTTCATTTATTGCGGTAACTGAGATCATTAGTCATGACCTCAAGTTCAGGAATGATGTTTTCACAAGTGGTTTCATTCAAATTATCTCAGAGTTCATCCCCAAATGAATTTTGTGGTGTCGAAACACTCTTTAAATTAATTAACATTAATTTTTCGATTAAATAATACATCTATAAAAAATACTCCCTCCGTCCCAATTTATGTGACACTTTTCATTTTTTGAGAGTCAAAAGTTTAAGTTTGACCGGGAATTTGCGCATGAAATCTTCAATTTTTTTGAAATAAAATTTATATATTTGTAAACTACGTAAAAAGTATTATAAGTCACAATAATTGATAATTCAAAATACTTAAAGATCTATGAAAAATTTACAGTCAAAGTTAGACTTATATTAATTTAGTAATGTTTTACTGTAATTCATTTTTATAAGTATTACTCCCTCCGTTTCACAAAGAATGATCTGGTTTGACTTGGCACGGAGTTTAAGTAAATAAAGAAGACTTTTGAATCTTGTGGTTCTAAATTAAAGTTATGTCAAATGTATAAAATTGCCCTTAATCTTGTGGTCTTAAACATGTCACGTGGAAAGCAAAAAGTAAAATGTTACCAAAAAAAGAAAGAGGTCATTCTTTTTGAAACTGAGTAAAAAGGAAAGGAGGTCATTCTTTGTGAAACGGAGGGAGTATTTTTTTTAAAATACTTTATCATTAATAAAAAACATTTTATTAATTTATCCTTTTAAAACTTTTTTTAATATGCTCTATTTACATATCTTATTTATCAATCTCTATAAATATATAAAGCTGAATGTAGACCAAGCTGATGTGACACCTCTCAATGGCCATCATTCTTATTTATCTATTTTCTCCTCTTTTTTTTAATATTTTAATTTCATTTTTATACATAATTTACTAATAAAATAGATTAATAAAAGACTAATGCAATAAATATATAATCAAGCCTACATAGTAACCACAATTGATTTTTATGACCACTCTTAATTTATCATTAAAAAGACAAGGGAAAATACATAAAAACCCCCCTGAACTTGGCACGAAAACTTACTTTAGTACTTAAACTACACGGGTGTTTATATACCCCTCTTAACATCTTTTATGTGAATTATTTTCAACCCTCCGAACACCAACCTTGTGCGCGTGTTGTTACAGCTTAGAACGGCGCGTTAGTCATCTTTTAACATTTTTTTAAAATTAAATTTACCCCTCCAACGGTAATATCCGACCCATTTCTCATTTGAAGAACAATCTTCACTTTTGAAGAACCCTAAATACCTCTTCTCCCTCACCAACCCAATCATCCAACAAATGGCGACTTAATTCATTATTTTTCTCAAATCTTAGCTCTTCAAACCTAAAAGTTGAATGTTTAAAGGAATTGTTCTTCAAAATGTAAGATTCAAACCTAAAAGTTGAATCTTTGAAGGAAGTGTTCTTCAAAATGTAAGATTCAAACCTATGCTTCTTCATCTATTATTTTGATTTTTCTTTCCTCCCTTTTTCTTATTTTCTGTTTTTTCCAGATTCTTGTTAATTCTTGCACAAAATTGTAGCACACAATGCGATCAATTAATTTGACAAATCTTTGTATGGAAGAAGATGATTATACTACGAAGAAAAAAGTTTATTGTAATCATGGACTTGTGGTGCGTTTGAAAACATCTTGGACTTCAAATAATCCCGGAAGAAGATATTGGTCATGTCCTTACTATGGGGTAAAGATCATTTTTGTTTAATTTTTTTTAGCCGATTAAGAATTTGATTAACCACTAATTCCTTTATCCTTTTTCATTATTGAAGAGTCCTAGATCTTGCAACTTTTGGTGTTGGAAGGATAAAGAAAATATTGATCTGAGGTCGAAATTTGTGATTCCTAAACTAATACAGAAATTGGGTGAGCTTGAGAATATAGTAGAATCCTCTCAAACCTCAGCCACTGCATTTGAATTGATTGAGGTTACTGAAGAAGTTGACAAGCCGGGAGATTTCAAACAAGATGATGATTGTCTAGGTATGAAATTGAAAATGTTGCAAGAAGAGGTTGAGAAGATGAATGTGATGCAGAATAAATGGAGAAGAACATGGCAGAATGTGCTCTTTTTTGTTGTAGCTTGTTGTTGTGTTGTGGTTATAGCTATAAGCTATTGGTTCTGGGTGATAAATATGAAGAAATGTTCAATGAAGTTACCTTAAGTTGTTGATGTAGTGAGATCAATGTTGGTGTAGTGTAGCACTGTTTATGTTGTAACCAATTAGGTGCAAGACTCTTTTGTAATGAGTTTTCTTATTCTCTTAATGTAATTTGGTGGTTTGTGTATTTGTTTGTGTTTTATTTACAACTGCATTCGCTAAATTGCAGTCACAATTGCATAATTGTACACATAAAAGTAATGCAAAACTGGTTGCATAATTGTTTCAAAAAGAGACAACTAAAATATCAAACTAATGCAGTCACAACTGCAACATAATTGTTTCAAAAACAAACAGATCAAACTAATGCAGTCACAGCTGCATAATTGTTCCAAAAACAGCTAAAATATCAAACTAAAGCAGTCGCCATATCAAACTTCAGCAGCATTGGACCTTGTTCTCATTCTTTTGTTTTCTCTCATCTCTTGAAGACCTTGTTGAGTTACAGCACCCTTTCCTTTCCATTTTAAGCCTGATCTTGATTTATGATGCCCAAGATTTCCAGTCACTATTGAAGAGTTCATAGGCATTCCAAGCTAGATTCACAAAAATATGTTGTCTTAGATGCTTCATAAGTTAAAATTAAAAAGTGTGTAATAAATTAAGACAACTTACATTGTGGATTGTAAAACCACTCTGTGTATGTAGTATCCCCATTCCAACCATTCTTAGCCTCTTCCCTCTTCTAGTAGCACCAGGAACATCAGTAGCAGTAGCAACTACACTAGTTCTTCGTCCCCTTCCAGTTAAACCAGTTCCAGTTCCTCTTCCCCTTCCAGTGGCACCAGAACTATCAACAACAACACCAATCCCTGTTCCATTACCAGTTGCAGTTCCTCTTCCCCTTCCAGTAGCACTAGCCTATAACATAAGTTGATCAACAAAAATATTAGACTGATTAAGATGTAAATTAACAACTAAATGAATTACTATAAACATTACCTGTTTTGTAGAACCTCTTGGTCGACCTCTTCATCTCTTTGTGCTTGATTGTGATTCAGTTGGTGCTCTAGAAGAACCAACACTTGACCTTGTTGAACTAGGCTCACATCCTTTCCCCATTCCTCTTCCTTTGCCTGCATTAGCTTGATTATTCAAATGACAACCCCTCTTATTATGACCCTTTGCATGACAAAGACTGCAGGTCATCTCAACACCTCTCTTGGACAATTTTCCTGTTTTGTTTTCATTCTGCTCCTTTCTCCTACACTTTCTAGGCCTTCCTGGTAGTGTTTTTATAATAGGTGGTATAACAGAAGGGTTGGCCGACTGTGGCCACATTTTCATGTTAGTAACTAGTTGAATGTAGTGACTATAGACCTTGAGATAAGTCTCCTTGCTATACCAATGTGCAACATAGTTAATGGGCTCTAATTTTCTAAAATGAAGTGCAGCTATAACATGACAACAAGGTATACCTCTTAGCATCCAAGATCTACAAGTACATGTTTGATTGCCTAGATTCACAACAAATGTGTTATCCCAGCTGTCTTTAACCTCAAAACCATATTCACCATTCCATTCAAGGTTACACTTCATTGACTTTGTTGTGTTCTCTGTCAATACCTTTAGGGCCATTGGAGATATGTTTGTTATCCAAGTATCACAGACCTCCCTCAATTGTCCTATTCTTCTCATCACTTTGATCCTTATTTCTTCAAGCTTTGTGATGATAGTTTTGTGTCTTGGCCCCAAAATCCATGAATTAAAGCTTTCAGCCATGTTGTTGTCAACACTATCACAACAGCTGAAAAACTTAAAATATAATTTAGACCACCTCTCTATATTGTACCACAATAAGTCATCACATATTCCAGTGCCTAACTTCTCCATATGATCCAAATTTCTTTTCAATTCTTGTTCATATGTAGATTTGGCACATCTCCAAAAATAATTTCTTCTTTCAATGCCTTTCCAATTCTTAGACCAGTTGGCTAGAACATGTCTTGCACACATTCTTTGCTCTGCATTTGGCAGAAGATCTTGAATAGCTTTGTCAAGACCCTTTAAACAACAACATTTAGAATAACATGAGATCTAACTTAATGAATAAATTAAAAAGAAAATAAATGAATAAATAAAAAAGAAAACAAAAATACCTTCTGCATATCAGTAATGGTTGTCAATTCTGTTCCATCTCCTAGCTCAAGATCATGTCTTACAAGCTTGATAAACCATTTCCAAGTGAATGTGTTTTCAACCTCAACAACTGCCCATGCTAGTGGTAGCATTTGGTTGTTCACATCCTTACAAACAGCCACAAGTAATTGACCTCTAGACACACCTTTCAAGAAGCAACCATCAAATCCTATACATCTTCTAGCTCCAGCTTTGAATGCCTTCTTTAAAGCATCAAAGCATATGTAAAATGATTGAAACATTTTTCTGTCACCTTCAAAAGTTTCTTCACTAAGTCTCACCACACATGTGCTGCCTGGATTAGTCTTTAAAAGCTCATCTCTATAATCTAAAATTCTTTTAAACTCCTCCACATGATCACCCATAATTTGTTTCAACACAATGTTTCTAGCTTTCCCTGCTACAGTCCTCCCTACATACAC
The DNA here is from genome assembly GCA_036250405.1 of Solanum raphanifolium. NCBI lineage: Eukaryota > Viridiplantae > Streptophyta > Magnoliopsida > Solanales > Solanaceae > Solanum > Solanum raphanifolium. The sequence continues at coordinate 1,107 of JAJOOE010023110.1, read as the reverse complement.
ATTCAACTTTTTCTTCACTAAAATTTGAAACTGAAAAACTCTAATGCCAGGCTCAGAAATAATTCTGTCCTTGTACCTTTCTGATAAGTACTTTGAATTCACCAATTTATTTTTGGTTGTGCCATTGCATTTATGTACTGGATTATAATTCTTCACAACAAAATCTCCTGTTCTTGAATCAATACTTCCAAACAACAACCATGGACAACCAGCTGTACACTTTACCCTCACCCTAGTTGCATCATTAACATATTTATCTAATTCAACATGTTCTTGAACTGCATATCTAGTAATAGCTTCTCTAAATTGCTTAACACTTTCAAAAGCAAGACCAGTCTCCCAAACTATTAACTGACAGGTAGGATCAAATACAACTTTCTTTTTATTTCTTTTTGCTCTTCTTGCTTTTCTTTGTCTTCTTATAGGTTGTTCAACCTCATCTTCCTCATTAACATCTTCATCAGTATCTATTTCAAAACTAACAGCTACATCTGAATCAAAGTAGGGCTCATCTCCAGCTATCTTACCCTCAAAAGTAGTTTGTTTCTTGGATAAATATTCATCATATCCCAAATCAACTTCTTTTTTTCCTAAATCAACTCCTTCAGATCTAGGGCCCTTTTCTTTTCTCTTTTTTATTTTAGCAGCCCTTTTCTCTTTCCTAAGATTTATAACCTCCTCATGAACATCACTACCATACTCATCTTCTCCTTCATCAAACAAATCTGCATTGTCTGAATCATCACTTGCTTCTGTTTCACTTTCCCAATCAGACCCAACTTCTAGAATATCAGATGCAGCAGCAGCAGAAGAAGTACCACCCAAGTCTTCTCCAACACTAACAAAATCACTACCCAAGTCCTCTCCAACACCAGCAGAAGCCCTACCCAAGTCCTCTCCAACACCAGTAGAAGTCCTACCCAACACTTCACCCAACTCTTCACCCACAATAGGTTCTTTAGGTTGTGCAGGTTGTGCAGCCTCTTCAAATCCTAAACCTTTACTACCCTCAAAAGTTTGACTAGATTCCTTATCAAAAGTAGTATTAGATTCCCCACCCACATCATTTAGATATCCAATTTCGGGGGGGGGGGGGGGGGGGGGGGG
>JAJOOE010023109.1:0-21969 GCA_036250405.1 Solanum raphanifolium | reverse complement strand
CAAACCAAACCCAAATAAAATCGGTTTTATTTTATCGGTTTGGTTCGGTTTTTCGGTTTGGATCGGTTTTTATCCAAACCGTGAACACCCCTACTAATGACATTGATGTAATGTTGGAGTTTTTGGAATTCCTGCAGTTTTAAGAGACTCATACGGTTAGTGGCCATGGAGAAGTATTTGACTTGCTCAAGGAGAAGCCTCTGTTTTGACCTCTCCAACAGTTCTCTGACCCTCATAACCACATTATCCATGTCATGAAATAAGGTTATCTTGCTCTCCAGCTTGTTTAACTGCCAATAAACAACTTGAATGGTTGAGAGTTGAGACTTGGTGAAATAAATTAAGGCTAAGAAAGTCAGATTTTGATCAGTTTATAAATTTGGTTAAACCGAAATAAATCGAATCGAAATTGTAATAATCGAATCGAATCGAATTTATTTCAGTTTGGTTTAGTTTCATATTTTTTCCAAACCAAAAACCGAAAAACCAAACCGAACCGACCGAACGCCCAGCCCTACTTCTCACTTTCAATGTCACCAATTTTACCACAACTTCACCTTCCTTTTTTACTACTATTAGTTTACCCTTTTTAATTTTAAAACTTTATCTAAATATTTTCGTACATTTCGAACAATTTGATAAACCCGTTAGATTTCAAGATGATTAGGAAGTATCATATATTTTTTTCAATCCGATTTCAATTAACTTCTTTCAATTTTCGGGGAATTCATTGATTCTTTTAAAATTATCATTTCTAGTTTTGAAGTTATATGAAAAGGAGTAATTGATGATACCTTCAAAATTTTAAATTTTCTTAGAAAAATAATTAGTTTTGTTATCAATAATTCAGTAAAGTCTAGAAAATCGTATGAATTCTTTTTTATAAAAAATAAAATTAAAATAAGTCAAAAAGTAAGAGAGAGAGAGAAATTTAATTAAATTAACACGTGTCATGTAATGATTGGTGTGTTGCTTCTTAAAATTTGGGGCTGATCGAAAAATGATATAATAATATATGTTCAAAATTGTTTAGTGGGGTAATAGGACGGTTGCAAAGTTAAGATGTCTTTTTGAAAATTCGGGTCAACTTCAGTGGTGACTTAATGTCTTTTCTCTATTATCATATGTATTTGTTATGTTATTACAATGTATCTGACTATTTTCGTATGTATCTGATCTGTATGTATACATTGTGTTAAATCAATATGTATACATTGTGTTAAATCAATATGTATTGTTCGTTATGTATATGTAGATACAAGGAATGAATATTAGCTTTTATGATTATTCTTTCAACTTTTATTTATCTCAGGCAGTGTGTTTATTTTGAGATACATTGTTATTTAAATTTTGTTAAAAACATGAAATGTACATTGTTTTAGAAAGTTCCTCACAAAATGATGAAAAGGATTTCGAGATTTTTGAAACTTTTTTAAGAAGTTGTTATGCTACATATTCTCAAAAGTTATTAAAGGAGTGATTTACTCCACTAATTGAGAATTTTTTTTTATGCTATATAAATAAACACACTTTTGTAATGTATCTAGCTACTAACATATCTCAATACGTGTATCTGGAAGAGGAAACTCGAAATTCAGAGAAACAAATTTGAATTTCTGGAAAGAAAAGTTGTTCACTTTGTTGTTGTTCGAAAATAAATGAAAAAAATAGATTTTTTAAATATTTTTTTAGATATTGTTAGACTAGATATACTCAAAAGTTGTTTAAAGATTGATTTCCTTCTTAAATTAAGCAATTTATTTACAGTCCTTAATTAAACATGTATCTTGCTTTGTCAATTCCTCGGATACATGTATATGTATTTGTTGGGTTAAGATACATGTATCCAACCAACGAAATGAGGTACATGAAGTAATATTTGAAATTATGGTAAATACTAATAATTAGGATCTAAACTTGTGAAATTTATATTGTTTGCTTTATTTATAATTGCTTACTGTTTTTTTCTAAATTCCCTTTCATTCCAGTTATAAGTACTGGACAACTTGAAATGATTAGATTCTACATTTAATCATAATATACAATAAAATCTCTATATTCAAATTTGATGATGATGGTTGCTCATTAAAATTCAAAAATAAAATAAAATAGTGATGTCTTGTCGAATGGGCTAAGCTTTGTTTGTTCTTAGATGTTTCTTGTCCGTCATCTTTTGTTTATACTTGGAGCTTCTCTTAATTTTGGACAGAGAAATCGAAAAATGATTTAAGTTATATACATTAATCATGTCAAAAAGAATTATATGTTGTTGGTATAGTTTAATCCTTATAGCAAATTAATTATGCAGAATTTTTAGCTTATAATTTTTTTTGTTTCCCACTAGGTGTTTGAAGTCCATATTGAAGCTTCGACTAAATTCGGATCGTGCACTGCAGAGCTCATTCAGGGGTGACACTCTTAATATGATTAACTCCATACCAGGCTCAAACTTGAGACCTCTGGTTAAGGGTGAAACAATCCCACCACTGCAACACTGCAGAACTCAGAACTTTTTGAATCGCGCACTTCAGAACTCATTTGAGGGTGATGCTCCTAACAAAATTTTCTCCATATATATCCAAGGCTTGAGCCCAAAACCTCTCGTTAAGGATGAAACAATCTCATCACTATACCACAACATATTATGTTTGTAGAAACCCTATAGCACTTGTGGAATATGAGAGCATTGGAGGCAAATGGCACCAAAATCATGTATATATGATGTGATGGCTCTTTGATTAGCCAAGATGTGTGTGAGCAACATTATTAGCTAGCTAGCTACAAGAGAAAAATATCATTTGGCATATTCGGATTTTTCCTTTCTTTCACATGAAAACAAAGAAAGCTATTGTTATCAAAACAGATGCCAAGCTTTTCTAGCATTTCTACATTTATTTAAGCAGCTTTTTCAGTTATTTAAAAATTTCAAAAAAAATGCATTTCAAAAAGTGAAAGAAAGGACGGATTAATTAAAAAGAAATTATTGAATTTAATTCTTGTGAGAAATCAAATTAATATCAATTATGGGTCTAATAGCTATGGTGTTGAATATCTTTTGCAATATACTTCCTTTGTCCAACAATAGTACTTGTCAATTATTGATTTGACACATACCTGACGAAACAATAAATAATAAGGCTAATATTATCAAATTACCCTTTGAATATATTAAATTAATGTTTCGGGAAATATATTAAATATTGAATAATATTTAATATCAAGGGTGTAGAATAGGCAGAAAAAGATTAATTATCTCTTGATTTTTCAAACTGGACAACTATTTATAGTATAGTGGACAAGTAAAAGTTGACGGAGGAAATATATGTCAAAACAACAAGATAGATACCATGTCAAATTATTCCTAGCTAGGTCTCAACTTTCCTATTCAATACAGCATGCATGCATGTATGAACTCTTTAATTAATGTTAACTATTGACCATCAAATCAATCATCAAATTATTCTTTCTTGTAAAACTCATTAGTATTTTCATTTTTTTTTGACGTGTATGAATGAGAAGACTCGATCGTATTACAAATTTGACAAAATCATTTGATTTTTGAACATGACCAAAGTTTCTAACAAGTCAGAAACCTAAATTGATTTGTGATTACAAGATTATACAAAAAAAAAGTGTTGCTAAATCAACACATAGGTCCTATATTTATGTGCATACATATTATAGCCTAGTTTTTTGAACCATTAGAATTCTTTGGTAGGTCAATTCAACAACTTATTTTCTGATATTGATGTAATTCAAATAGATACAAAGTCCCTTTTTCTTGGTGGGGGTAAAAAAGAAAAGAATGTTTGGCTGATAATCTTAATTTGAAATATAATATTGTAGCCTTTGCCTGTCTATTTCTTTGAAATTGACTTGTTCCTTTAGAGCCGTTCACAGTTTTCCAAGGTCCAAAATCCTTCTTTTCTTTTCTATTTTATTTTAATTAATTCTCTTATAAAAATTAAAAGGAGAGAAATTTTTTTTTTTTAATAAATGACATTCCATATTAATTGTGTTTCCTTCACCCTCCAACACACCTCAGGTTTATCCCACTGGCCACTCCTCATAACCCCCATCTCCACCATCCTGCTCTTCTATCTCACCCCACTTCCAATAGTATTTATCTAGATTCTATACACATGATCTTTTTAGAATAATATTTTTATTTATGAATCGAACACAAAAAGAAATAAGAATTTTTTTTATCTGTTTTCTTAGAAAACATTTTTCAAGAAAATATCTTTCTATATCTATACCAAACACTGTCAGAATGCCCAATACCATGAGTTTGACCTTCATGTTTTGCAGCCACATTTTTTTGTTTGGTTTGTGAGTATTTTAATATTGATTGGGCTATATATTAAAGTGCATATTCCAATTCCTTTACTGCTATTCCTATTAGAACGATAAAAAATATGTGTCTTATCATCAGGTTTGAAATCAATGTTCAGTGGCTTAATTGCCCATTCTGACGTTTGTGGCATTTGCATTTGATGTGCATTACTTTTACATTGAAGTGTATTGATCAATATTTTGTCCGTTGATGGCACTGGTTGCTCTTCACTTTATTTCACTCTTTATTCCACCATTATACCTAGAGGTGTCAAAATTGAGCCAAATTATAGGTAACCCGCCCAATTCGCCCATAATTTTAAGGGTTGGCCTCAAGATAATTTGAATTCGATTCAATCTTAACTCATTCAAGTCCTAACCCATTTTTATCATAATCCTCAATTGAGCCCAATTTAATCTCCAATTTCAACCCGTTTTAAGACTCTTTATTTGCATTGTGTTAGTTTCGGGGTTACACCCCTATTCTTAGATTTGTCGTTAGTAGAGTTTTGGTACATGGACTTTCATGTTCTAGGGGTTGTTTCCGCAAATGTTTTTGATAGTTGTTTTGTTAAACTTTCGGAGTTTATGGGAACTCCATATTTCTTTAGACATTTAATCTTGCTTCCGTTTCTTTAAATGCTTAGTTTTTCGTTAAGTTACTTGGTTGGATTGTAGCAATGGTTCTCCCACCGGAGGGTTAGTGTGGGTGCCAATCACGATGGTCTGGGTCGTGACAAAGTTGGTATTAGAGCCCTAGAATCGTTGATCTCTTTGTACCAAAACGAGTCTAGTAGAGTCTTGCGGAATGATACAGAGACGTCTGTACTGTCCTTCGAGAGGCTATAGGACTTTAGGAAATCTCTCTATCTTTCTTTTATCCTTTTGTGCTATGACTTGATTTCAATTGTTATATGGTGATCCAAATTGGTATCTAACCTCCTTCACTCTTCTGTCCACATATGGTTAACACGCGATTCAATGGTGTCAGGCATGTAGCTCCCGTTAATGAACCAACTGAGGACCCCGCAACAAGAGGCCGCTGTCGAGGTAGGGGTAAAGGAAGATGAAGGAGTAGAAGTCAAGGAAGGATAGCACCCGCCAGGAGTGGAGCCCCCATTTAAAATGCTCCTAGGGAAGAGGCCCCTCATGCGCCCAAAGAAAGGGTACAAGAGAATGTGGAAATTGAAAATGAGCAGGATGTTGGACCAGAGGAGGAGGTACAAGCTGAGACTACATGTATTCCTACCTTAGACCCAGTGTTAGCTCAGCAGATCATGTCTTTTTTGAAGGGGTTGGTCGGTCATGGAATCCTTCCAATAGTGCAAGCTACTCAACCTCCGATCAACCACCCCGTTACTGCTACTATTTCCAGTGTAGATAGCATGAGATGTTTACTAAGTTTCTGAAGTTAAAGTTGCCTATGTACCATGGTTCTGAGAGTGAGGACGCCTATGAGTTCATTTTGGATTGTTATGAGAGGCTTCATAAGTTGGGTATTATACATCAACATGGAGTAGAGTTTGTGACCTTCTAGCTTCAGGGTGAGGCTAAGCAGTGGTGGAGAGCTTATGTAGAATGCAAATCGTCAGTCTTGCCCCCACTCACTTGGACGCCATTCCATGCTTTGTTTATGGAAAAGTATGTACCCCGAACTTTGAGGGATCACAAAAAGGATGAGTTCATGGCTTTGGAGCAGGGTGGTATGTCTGTAGCTATTTATGAGGCTAAGTTCCATGATTTGTCTAGATATTCTACACAATTGGTGACTACAGAGGAGGAGAGGATTCGTCTATTTGTCAAGGGGCTGAACTCCGAGTTACAGGTATTGTTTGTTCACATGACCTCTGCAGGGAAAAGTTTTAATGAGGTGATAGATTTTGTGAAGAAACTGGTAGGAGTTCGACATAATTGGCAGGTCAAGTCTTTGGTTAAGAATCCCAAGAGCACAGGTAACTTCAATGGTTCCTACTCCAGAGGTTCAGGTAGGCCAACACTTGCAGCCTGACCAATTCATTCAGCCTTTCCCGCTTCTATAGGTAGTTACTCGGGAACTCTACATCATAATTTTATTCAGGATAGCCAAGGAGATGCATCTTCGACGGGCAGCAATCCGTCTTTTGATCGCACTTGTTATAATTATGGAGAACCTGTGCATATGAGGAGAGACTGTCCCCACCCATGCATGTTTGACCCCGCGCAACAGAAGACTAGAGCAGTGGTACCCGCGGGCAATGATAATAATGGTAGAGGGCATCCACAAGGTGGGCGAGGAGGAAATCAACGAGGCTGTGGAGGCCGAGGAAATTGTAATGCATGTAGAGGAGTAGTGCAGCCAGGTAAGGAGGTCAGCCGTCAAGATGACAGGGCTCAGTGTTATGCCTTTCTGGTCAAGAGCGAGACAGAGTCTTCTGACATTGTGATTACATGTACCATTCTCGTCTGTGACCGAATGGCTACTGCTTTGTTTGATCTTGGTTCTACTTATTCATATGTGTCAGTTCAGTTTGCCTTGAGATTTGATATGGTTTGTGATGTACTTGATGCCCCCATCCATGTTTCTACCCCAGTTGGAGAGTTTGTCATAGTCACCCATGTCTATCGTGCTTGTCCTATCTTGTTTATGGGTTTTCAGACTTGGGCTGATTTGGTTATTTTGGATATGACTGACTTCGATATAATCTTAGGCATGTCTTGATTGTCCATCTATTATGCTGTGCTTAATTGTAATACTATGTCTATGACTCTAGAGATCCCGGGTAGGGGTGTACAAGCCTAAGCTAGCTAAGGTCATATCCTCCATTCGGGTTAGGAAACTGGTGGGGTAGGGATGTTTGGCATATTTGGCTCATGTTCGAGATGTTGAGGTTGAGTTTCTCACTATTGAGTCTATTCCTGTATTGTCTGAATTTAAGGAAGTGTTCCATATGGATTTGCCTGGTATGCCTCCGGATAGAGATATAGATTTCTGCATTGATTTGGAACTGGGCATTCACCCCATTTCCATCACTCCGTATCACATGGCTCCGGTAGAATTGAGAGAGATTAAGACTAAAATCCAGGAGCTTCTTGATAAAGGGTTCATTCGTCCTAGTGTTTCCCCGTGGGGTGCTCCTGTCTTATTTGTTAATAAAAAAAATGGTAGTATGAAGATGTGCATAGACTACCGACCGTTGAATAGGGTCACCATTCGAAATAAATATCTGTTGACTCGGATATATGATCTTTTTTACCAGTTGCAGGGTGTGTGAGTCTTCTCTAATATTGATCTAAGGTCTGGTTACCATCAGTTAAAGGTTAGGCTTGAGGATGCACCCAAAATGACATTTTGGACCCGTTATGGGCACTATCAGTTTTTAGTGATGTCGTTTGGATTGACAAATGTGCCTGGAGCTTTCATGAGTTTGATGAATGGTGTGTTTAAACTATTTCTGGATACTTTTGTTATTGTCTTCATTGATGACATTTTGGTGTATTCAAAGAGAAAGGAAGAGCATGTTGATCATCTTCGCATTGTGTTGGGTGTCCTTGGGAAACAAAAATTGTATGATAAATTTTTCAAGTGTGAGTTCTGGTTATATTCAGTTTTTTTTTTTTTGGGGCATGTAGTTTCAAGGGAATGGGTAATGGTAGATTCCCAAAAGATTGAAGCTGTTAAGAATTGGGTCCGGCCTAGATCTATGACTGAAGTTAGGAGTATTATGGGGCTCGCTAGCTACTATCGTCGATTTGTGAAAAACTTTGCTTCTATTGCTACACATCTTACAAGGTTGACTAAAAATGAGGTACCTTTCGAATGGACTGAAAAATGTGAAGAGAGTTTCAAAAGCTCAAGACTCTTCTGACCACAATACCTATTCTGGCACTACCGGTGGAAGGTAAAGATTTCATTATTTATTTTCATACTTCACATTTGGGTTTGGGTGCTATGTTGATGCAGGATAAGAATGCCATAATTTATGCATCACGACAGTTTAAGGTGCATGAGAGGAACTACCCGATACATGATTTGGAGTTGGTAGCGGGTAGTATTTTCCCTTAAGATCTTGCGACATTACCTTTATGGTGTCAAGTGTGAGGTGTTTACTGACCATCACAACCTACACCATGTATTCACTCAAAAGGACCTAAATCTGAGACAACGAAGGTGGGTGAAGTTACTTCAGGATTATGATATCACCATCCAATATCATCCGGGTAAGGCTAACGTGGTGGCAGACGCTTTGAGCCGAAAGGCGGTAAGTATGGGTAGTCTAGCTTGCTTGGGTGTACTCAAGCGACCTTTGGCAAAGTATATTTAGACCTTAGATTCTAAGTTTATGCAGTTGGGCATCTCAGAGCAAGACGGGGTGTTATCTAGCATTGAGGTTAGACCCACGTTTATTGAGGAGATCAAGGCCAAACAGTTTAAGGATGAGAATTTAAATGAGCTCAGAAAGAAGACAGTGTCTGGCAAGGCACAAGATGTGACTCCTAATACGAATCGGGTACTCAGTTTTAAGGGGATAATTTGTGTTCCCCGAGTGGATGACTTAATTCATAAGATGATGACAAAATCTCATGGTTCGCGGTATTCCATTCATTCGGGTGTGAACAAGATGTACCGAGACTTGAAACGACTTTATTGGTGACTAGGCATGAAAACATAGCTGAGTTTGTGGCTAAGTATCAAAACTATCAACATGTAAAGTATGAGCACCAAAGGCCTGTAGGTTTGCTTTAACGAATGCCAATTTCGGAATGGAAATGGGTGAGGATAGCTATGAATTTTGTGGTTGGTCTCCCTAAGACCTTGGAGAATTTTGATTCCATTTGGGCAGTGGTTGACATATTGACTAAGTCATACCATTTTATTCCAGTCAGAGTAGACTATAATGCCCAACAGTTGGCTAAGGTTTATATGAAAAAGATAGTAAGGCTGCACGGGGTGCCCCTTTCTATCATCTCGGACCGTGGTACACAGTTCACTTCTAAGTTTTGGGGAAAATTGCATGAGGAGTTGGGCACTCAACTCGCTTTTAGCACATCTTTCCATCTATAGACAGACGGGAAATCAAAGAGAACGATTCAAGTGTTAAAGGACATGTTGAGGGCATGTGCGATCGACTTTGGAGGGCAATGGGATAAGTTCCTACCTTTGTGTGAGTTCTCCTATCATAATAGTTACCACTCTAGCATAGGCATGGCACCGTTCGCGGCACTTTATAGGAGGAGGTGCAGATCACCCATAGGGTGGTTTGAGGCTAGAGATGTGAAACTTTTGGGGTTTAATTTGGTGAAAGATGCTCAAGATAAGGTGAGAAGCATCCAAGCTAAGCTTCTAGCAGCTCAGAGTTGACAGAAAAAGTATGCAGCTCGTAAGGTACGGGACATGACATTTCAGACTGGTGAGCAAGTCCTTATTAAGGTGTCACCCATGAAAGGGGTGATGAGATTCGGCAAGAAGGGCAAGCTTAGTCCTTGATACATTGGACTATTTGACATCATTGACTGTGTAGGGCCAGTGGCTTATAGTTTGGTCTTACCTCCTAACTTATCTAGAGTTCATCCAGTGTTTCATGTGTCCATGTTGAAGAAGTATCATGGTGATGGAGATTACATCATTAAGTGAGACTCAGTTTTGTTAGATAAGGACCTTCAGTATGAAAAAGAACCAGTTGCAATCCTTGATCGTGATGTCCGGAAGCTGAGAACCAAGGAGATAAAGTCCGTGAAAATTCAATGATAGCATCATCTGATTGAGGAAGCTACCTGGGAAATCGAGAAGGACATGCGAGACAAGTATCCCAGTTGTTTGACGATTCAAGTACTACTTTACTCTTATCTTAGCCAGTTTTTCCAAGTTTATCACTCGGAGCAAGTGATGGATAAATTGGTATCTATTGTAACAACATGTTCTCGTCATTTTAAAAAAGCCAATGGGAAAGAATTTGGGCTAGAAAACTTTTAGGTAGTGGCTTGAAAAATTGTAGCCTAGTCCAGATTTAGACGAAATCTGAGTCAGGTGAGGTCTAGGGAAATTTGGTAATGAATGGAGTATCAAATTATGAATTTTATCACATGATTAGATAGCTAAGATATTAAGGAACATGTACGACTTTATGGAATCGAATTCGGGCGAGTAAAACTCCTGAAACTAATCTTAGTGTGAAGGGGTAGTTTTAGAACATCAAGGTTTGAAGATGTGTTGTGAAATGGGAGTTTGGGACTAAAATTCCAACTTTCTGTCTCCGTGCAAGCTTCCGGGGCGAGATTAATCCCGCCAGGGCGGGGCTGCTGTGGCGGGTTGGGGTCCGCTATAGCGGGCCAATAGCCACTTAAGTCAGGGAAAAACCCCAATTTCGTTATTTTTCTGCAAACTTCGTTCTTAAGAGCTAGGAGACGACCCACGATGATTTCTTGACAGTTTTCCACGACTTTTGGTGCTAAAGGTAAGGATTTTACTCCCCTAATTTGTTTTTCGATCCGCAGAACTTAGATTCTTGGGTAATTATCATTGGGGAGGGTTTTGGCCTGAAGTTGATGGTGGAAAAAAACCCTAGCTACACATTAGGATTATGGGTTTGGTCTTGGGTTATTGGGTTTGTTATAATTTGGGTAAATTAGACCTTAATTATTGATCCTTGCATAATTTACTTGTGTTTAGACCAAGAACAAGCAGAAAAATCCGGAAAGGGAAGGCTCAAGTGTCATAGGAGGATTCAAGCTTGGTTTCGAGGTAGGTGAAGGTTTGATTTCCTATTTGTGTGATATATGCCGGTAAATTGCTTTTTTGTATGCATGCATGTATGAGAATAATACATGTAAATCAAATCTAATGCAAATGAGTATGTGTACATGAACAATTACATGCCATGAACCTAATACTTGATTGTATGATTTTGAGTAATGTTCATTATAAGTGTGATTGTGATTGTGGTGTTGTTGAGTGGATCGGGTGTCACATTTTGACACGTATATTGGATCGAGTGTCACGTTCCAGTACATACATTTGATCGAGTGTCACGTTCTGACACATATATTGGATCAGGTGTCGCATTTCGACACATACTTTGGATCGGGTGTCACATGCCGACACACTAATAGTTTAGGTGTGAGTTCCATGAGAAGACCATTGTAATTATTATGGTATGTCTACTTGTCATTGATAATGGGAGACTATATGTTACTTTAAAATGATGACTGAACTGTATTCTGTATATGTATGCTTATTGTGTTGTAATTGCTTGTGTGTATTGCGCTTATGGGAGTGGCCGCGTGATCCTACTAGTACACTGTGGTTGTGTACTGATATTGCACTTGCTCTTTCTTTGTTGAGTACAGGGCATCTTTAAGCGGCTACTGACATACCTCAGTTAGGAGATCTCTGATCGAGCCAGATTCAAGGGTGAGCCAATTCTTCCAAGCTGCCATGAGTCCTCTATTGTTTAGTTAATTCCTTTTGGACTCAGACTTTATAGTTAAATTTATTGTGTTAGTTTCGGGGTTACACCCCTATTCTTAGATTTGTCGTTAGTAGAGTTTTGGTACATGGACTTTCAGGTTCTAGAGGTTGTTTTCGCAAATGTTTTTGATAGTTGTTTTGTTAAACTTTTGGAATTTATCGGAACTCCATATTTTTTTAGACATTCAAACCTGCTTCAGTATATGTAAATTCTTAGTTTTTCATTAAGTTTCTTGGTTGGGTTGTAGTAATGGTTCTCCCACTGGAGGGTTTGTGTGGGTGCCAATCACGACAGTCTGGGTCGTGACAGATTTTATGGCTACAATTGAAAAATTTGCCGATGTAATAAAGATGTGAGATCTTAACAAGCCATTTCGGTTCAATGGTATCCATTTCAAGGGATGGATGGGTAAGATAATTTTCTACTTAAGTCTTCTCAATATTTCTTATGTGCTAACTGAGAAGAATCCTTATAAAGTTGACAACACCTTTAAGAAAGATGATGACCTTATTTCTCTTCAAGAGAGAGTGAAAAGTACGATGGTAATTTTTACAAGTGTCGGTATTATATTCTTAATTGTTTATCTGATAATTTTTATGATTATTATGATAGAACTTACTCTAGTTCAAAGAAAGATTAAAAAGCATTGCAGAAGTAAGTATGATATCAAAATTGGAGATAACCTTATTGTTTGTGGCATAATGGATAAACTTTCACCTTCTTAGAAAGAATTTCAAAGAACTATGTGCCACAAACAAAAGGAAACTTTTCTTGAGACGTTGATAGTGAGAATCTACATGGAAGAGGAGGCGATGCACTTTTACAATTATAAGAGAGCAACATCACAACGAAGGTAAATTTAATTGATTCAAATAATTATGTTGCTTTGGATTTTCACAAAAATATCTCTATGAAGCCTAAAAAGAAAATTTTCAAGAAAAATAATGGTGAAAACAACCAAGCACAAAATCAACAAGTTCAAGTAAGGGATCACGCTTTGTTTGTGACAAAAGTGGGCATATTGCTTGGTTTTATAAAATTTTAAAACGTGATACTACATCTCAGACAAACATTACTAAAGAGCCTTTTGTGGAGGTGACTACAAACATAAACATAGTTGAGAATGATGATGTATGATGAGATGATTTTGGTGCAAACATCATGGCAGTTATGAGAAAGATTGATTTGAAATGTATACTCCTTTTGAGGAGTACAAAACCATCATGCTTGATGATTCTCACACCACTCAAGTGCTTGAAAAAATATGTCGGATTGTGTTATACCTTTGGAAGGATTAAAACATTGAAAGATGTACTTGATACTCCTTTGATGAATTTATTTTTGATGTCTAATTTTTTTCTTAATAAAACAGACTTCAAAATAGATTATTGAATCTGATTAATATGTAATTATGAAAAGGATATTTTTTTGTGGAAATGGGTATGCTTGTGATGGGATGTTCAAGTTGAATGTCAAAATGAATAAAGATTCGACTTTTGCTTACATGTTATCTTCTACTAATTTTTGACATGCTTGTTTGTGTAACATTAACGATCGTTATGTGTGAATCATTTGTGAAGCCGCAATCACAAGAAGGCCTCCTTTTCAAGTTGAAAAAAAATGATTTAATAAAATTTGTTCACATTGATATTTGTGAACTTGAAGAACTTTTAACTCGTAGAGAAAATAGATATTGTTAATGAAGTATCGTGATTTACTTTTTTTAAATTCATTTTTGAATTGTTCTAAGTATAAAACAATTAAGAAAATATACTTAGAAAGAGACACTAGCTACTTAATTTTTTTAAAAAGCTTTAATAAATTAACCTTTAAAAATTTAGAAAAAATGGGTAAGTGGTTCATAGCTCCATTTTTGAGAAGGTGTTAGCACTTAAAGTTTCCATAGTATCCAGTTATCAAACGATTTGACTAAATATATTGACTAACTTTTGGAAAAAATTCAAAGTAAAAGACATGCATTTTAAAAGTAATTTTGAGGAAAAGTTTAACTTAGAAATGATTTTTAAATGTTTGAAAATGAACCAAACCATAACATCTCGCACTTTGAAAAGAGAAAGAGAGGTTCGTACAAGTCACCCATCAGTTTTAAGTTTGGGTCAACTTCAAACGACCATGTCTTTTAGCAAATAAAAAGTTAGGTGGCCAATGACCTACCATATTTAAGGTCTTTTATCCCTCTCTCCAACGCCACCAAGTTTGCTAAATTTTTAGTTCGAAGTAAAAATTTATGCCCGTTTGAGTGAAGCCTCTCTTTTAAAGGCATCCCAATCATTTTTAGAGGGGTAGTTTGGTCTTTTCCTATTCCTACTAAGCCTAGCATTTTTTTCACCCAATTAAGGTTCTAATCAGATGCTAAACCACCTTTTCACGTTCACGTTCTTTAACACTTAGAGAAATTAGAAAATGGTTCCCAGAGTAAAAACGACTAGGTTTCAAGTGTTCGTGAAGATTCCGTCGATTTTCGCCAAGAACATTGTTCTTTCCAGATATGTAAGGATTCTCATAGTGTTGGAATTGTTTTTACTCACTAAATACATCTAAATTATCCACGAAATTGTTGTATCTAAAGGATTCTTGCGTAGTTCTTGATGTTAGTTCAATTCTTTGACAATGGAGGTTGTTGATTCTTTTGTGTTGTGAATCTTTGGTAAAAGTCATATTTCAAAAGGGTTTGTATGAAATTTTCCATGAATTCGTGTTGGGTTTGATAATCAAGAAGAGTTTAGGAGGAATTTCTCAATTCTAAACTAGTTGGGGCTAATTTGAGTTGAAATATTCGTCAGATTTATGGGTAAGGAATGGAGTGGCGCGCCACCAAGGCGGTTGAACTGACGCCCAATAGTTCGGGGCCTGGCTCCCCGCGCCATCAGTGTCCAGTAGTTTAGGGCCTGGCGCCCCACGTCAGTAGTGCGCCAGGAGTCGCCTGGCCTATTTCCTTTTGTGTGTCATTCCGAACGTGTTCCTTTAAGTCGTGACTATGTGTTTCCTTCTTTGTATTATATCCTAAAGGATCCATTCTCCCTTGGGAATTCCTACATGTTCTAATTGCATGTCTTAATCTACATTCAAAACTAAAGTGAGTTTAAGAGAGAAGTTCAAGAAGTCTTTTTGAGTTATTTTGAGGATCTTTTAAACCAACAATGGTTTTAAACTAATTTTCTGAGAGAGAAAATATGAGTAGTGAGAAGATTCGTATTCGTGATTGAGAAAGAATATAAGGGAACTAAGTATTCTCAAATGTAACACTTTTACACTTAAAGAGAGAAACTTGATTTCTAAATGAGTTTATGAGTTCAGAGATATTTCAGAGAAGTACCTCTTTTAAGAGGATCTCTTTAGTAATTACCTCAAATTGAGAAAGAGAATGTTTTAAAAAATTGAGCATGAGTATATAATTATTAGGAGTAGTATTGAGCACTGATATGAGGATGAGTTCAGACAACTCACATTCCTCACAAACCATATAGCCAACATGGGTAAATGATCGTACTTTTTAGACGATTCCTTATTGATTTTAAGCATAGCTTAGTGGATCCACTTAGTTGAGGTGTTCTATATCCCGGAAAGGTATAGGACAATTCTGGCAGCTTGGGCGAGATGTTGTATCATCACATAGCTCATAGTGATGGTTGTCGGTTGGAGAATCTCTCAACTAAGAGTAAATAGTATTTTATTGTATTTTTATATACATCCTTGAGTTTGTATATGTTAATTAAGAAGCTTTAAACATGTAAATCTTTTGTTATTGCTTTTGAAATGAGTTGAGTTGAGGTGAGTATTCTTCCAGTCTTGTCAGTTCAGTTATCTATGTTTTTAGTTCTCCTTGCATGCTCGTACATTCAATATACTGATGTCGTTCCACTTGCATCTTATTATGATGCAGATACAAGTGTCCAAGATCATCAACAGGCGCTTCGCTGAGATAACGTTACACTCGTAGACAGTATTTTGTGAGGCCTCCTTGCTTCCGGGGGACTCCATTCTCCATTTCAGTTTTAGTAGTATTTGAGGTGTCATGGGTATTGTCCCAACATCTATCTTGAACTGTTAGAGGCTTTATAGACGGACAAAACTAGATGGTTTTGATTATTTTTCTCAAGATGTTGATATAACTTATGAATTGTGTTAAGTATTCTCAAGACAGTATTTTAGAGTTTTCTTAAAGATCTAAATGCTCATCTATTTTAAGCTTCTGCGTATCTTTAGAGTCATGTGAGTTATGGTCAGCTAGGCCAAAGGTTCGCTTGGAGATCAGAAATGGTTCTCGAGTGTCAGTCAGGTCCAGGGTGTAGACTCGGGACGTGACATAAACTTAGTCAAAATTGTATAAAATTTGTTGAATGAAGTAAATCATCATAAAACAAAATTGATTCATTTTTAGGGAAATTTAATTAACCATCTAAAAGTTAAAGTAAGAATCGAATAAATTATAATTAAATAGTCAGACAAATAAAGAGAATAAAAAAATGAAAAAAACTACCTAACTACACATCCATTTTTACTCTATTTTCTATTATTCCCTATCATTTCAAAAAATTACAAAAATCCCTCTTTTCCACAATTTCTCTCACTTTTCCGGATACACCACTGTAAACTATCATCCCCACATTTTCTTTTTCCCTTTTCACGCCTAAAATCACTCCATGGTATCACCAATTATATCCATCATTCTATTTTTGAATTTCAAATCTTTTATCTTTCCGATTTATCGCTTGCAAGTTATTGAAGAAGTAGTTCTTCGTCTTCTTCTTCGTCCATTTTTTTCAACTCCGTTACAAATCCTCTCAAATCTCTCCCAAAACCTCTCCCTCTCCTCCGTCACACCAATCACCATCCTCTGTCTACCTTCCTCCAGCCTTAACCTCCATTTCCACCCTCATCCATTCATCACCAGTCGATCCGCCCTCATCTGTGACGATGACATAGAACCCGATACAAACTTAATAAACTTCACTTTCAACATCTGGAAATCCAATCTAGATCGCTTAATTGGATTCTTCATTAGATCTCATAACTACGACTCAAGCCATAAACCCTGGATTTACACAATGAAAACTCATAAATACTCAATCATGTTAACAAAATTCATGATCTTAAACGTAGAAAGATTTCTTCATCATTTGTTTTGCTTTCAACAGATCATATTATGGGTTCAATTTTTAATGTATCTAGTTGTTTTTGTTTCTTAAATTAATATAATGCCTTCGTTTCATCATTATGAAACATTACAATTTTATCAAGAGTTGTTGGTGGCTCCGACAAGGGCTTTGGGTCGAGATCCATGGGTTATGTCATTGTTGAAAGTGAAAAAAAGCTACAAGAATTGATACATAGCAAATGAGAAAGTGTGGAAGGATTTCTTCATCAATTTTTCTTTTTGCTTTTAGCATATCAAATTGTTGATTTTTTTTGTTGCTTTATCTTTTAATGTATCTAAATGAATTCACTTGTTTCACATTTATGATACATTACAATTTTATCATGTACACTGATCTTTTTCAAATATTAGTTTTGATACATAACCCTAATTTATTGAAACACAAATTAGTATGTATCATGTTCATAGTTACGCATTGGATACACAACTATTACAAATTTCGTTATCTTTTACTACACCCAACCATATTCAAATAGAAGACTATGTATCTGTAGACACTATCAAATATTACTATTGATACATATAAACACTAATGTTTTATAACAAAATCAGTTTATATCATATTCATAGTTATGTATATGACACATACCTTTGTTATGTATATAACATAGTTATGTATCAGATATTGTTTTGTGTCACATGTTGTCAACTTTTATTTTAATCTGTTACGATTTGGGAGAGGTTTGAGAGAAGAAAATTTGAAATTTGCATTGTTTGGACCTATTATTTGAAAGAGATTGATATCAATTTGGTTTGCATGATTTGAGGAACTAACATTAATTTTATATTTAATTTTTTTTAATCTCAACAAACTAGTTGTATAATGTATCAAATGTGATGTATCCGGAAGAATGAGATGTATCCGGATGATAATAATTTTAGGAGATTTTTGAAAATTGGAAAAGAGTAGGAATAAGATGTAGTTTGCTCCTTACACGATGAAATTCTTAAATTTTCGCCTTATATAAACCCAAGTCTAATTTCTATCCGCCTGGATCAAAATTTGGGCCTTCAGCTGCTGATTGGGCTTTTGGCCCATTTTCATAGTGTATACATGAAATGTATATCGAGTGTATATCATCTACATATTCCGTATATTGTATGTATATAGGCTCGTATATCATCTTTGTTTCCTATATATATGATTCCCTTTCATGGATTGATATCAGTTTTATTTTTCTCGAAAAAGAATGATGTTGACTTTGAGAATGTTGGGCCCAAACCCAACAAAGAAAATGCAACTGATGGAGACTTGAGTCCAAATGGCATTTCAAAACTGTTAGGAATCTACTTTTGAACTGCAGTAAATTTAATTTTACTGCCTATGTTTTAAGTAAGACTTAGTCAATTAGTTGTTAGTCATGCTTTCCTATTTTTTAGGAATTGTTAAGTGAACTGCTAGATCGTGTGTTATTATTTTTTTATTTTTCATTCTAGGCTCTTATATATCTAATTTGAAGTATTAATAAAATTCTACTTCTTCAGCTTCTATTCTTTTTCTCTCGCTCTCGCCTTTTTTGTTTTACGCACAATCTTTGATTTTCCTTTGTATTATTTAGCTTAAACAGATTTTTAAAACCTTCAATTGGTATCATAGCTTTATTTCTTAAGAGACCTGTGTGTGTGGGCGCCAATTAGATTTCGAGAATACCATGAACGGAGAAACAAGTTTTTCTTCAATGGCACCACCAACTTTTGGTGGAGAAAGTTATCGAATCTGGGCTGTTAGAATGCAGGCATATCTTGAAGCTTTGGATCTCTGGGAGGCTGTAGAAGATGAATACATCATAGCTCCCTTGCCAAACAATCCCACGATGGGGCAAATTAAAAATCACCAGGAAAGGAAAATTAGGAAATCAATGGCAAAGGCATGTTTATTTCCTGCAGTTTCATCCACTGTCTTCACTCGTATCATGTCTCTGAAGTCGGCAAAAGAGGTATGGGATTATCTTAAGACTGAGTATGAATGAGATGAGAGAATTCGAGGGATGCAAGTGCT
Source organism: Solanum raphanifolium (assembly GCA_036250405.1). Classification (NCBI taxonomy): domain Eukaryota; kingdom Viridiplantae; phylum Streptophyta; class Magnoliopsida; order Solanales; family Solanaceae; genus Solanum; species Solanum raphanifolium. The sequence goes on along the minus strand of JAJOOE010023109.1, from coordinate 3,011 downwards.
GAATTTGGTGCGTGAGTTTGAGCTACAAAAGATAAAGGACAATGAAACCATAAATGAATACACTGACCGACTTCTTAACATTGCCAATCACATCAAATTGTTGGGTTCCACTTTTAACGATTCAAGGATCGTTGAGAAAATCCTTGTAACTGTACTCGAAAGATTTGAGGCGACCATTACAACCTTTGAAAATACTAAGGACTTGTCCAATATTACACTAACAAAGCTCTTAAGTGCCTTTCAAGCACAAGAGCAACGACGTGTTATGAGACAAGAAGGAGCTATTGAAGGAGCTTTACCTGCCAAGCATCATGATGATTAACGATATAAGGAAAAGAAGAACAAGAAGTACCAACCAACATATGGAGAAGGTATAGCACGCAACAATAAAAACAAAACAGGTAGCTTCAAAGGAAACTACCCTCTTGTAATCATTGCAGCAAGATCGGACACGCAACTTTCAAGTGTTGGAGAAGGCCTGAAGCTAAGTGCAGTAAGTCCAATCAGTTTGGGCATGAAGCAATCATTTGTAAGAACAAAACTCAGCAGCAGGATGTAGATGCTCGAGTTGTAAATGAACAAGAGGAGGATCAACTATTTGTTGCATCATGTTTTGCAAGCAATGTTTCTAGCGAGTCGTGGTTTATTGATAGCTGATGCACAAATCACATGACTCATGATAAAGAACTCTTCAAAGAATTGGAGCCTACTTGAGTTGCAAATGTTCGAATAGGCCATGGTGGTCACATTCCAGTAAAAGGAATGAGAACTATTGCAGTTGAGACACAAGTAGGTACAAAAACAATAACATATGTTCTTTATGTATCAGACGTAGACTGAAACTTGTTAAGTGTTGGTCAATTGTTAGAAAAAGGTTTCAAACTTTATTTTAAAGATAAAAATTGCTTGATCAAGGATCCCTCGAGGCAGACTTGTTTAAAGTCAAAATGAGAGGAAAAAGTTTCTCATTAGATCCATTTGAGGAAGAGCAGATGTTGTATTTAGCAAAAGAAAATGTCACTGAGTTATGGCATAAGAGACTCGGGCACTATCATTAGCAAGGGCTTGTCAAGATGCAAAAGTTGAAGATGGTAGAGAGGTTACCTGATCTGGAAGCAAATTCCACTGAATGTCATGCCTGCCAATTTGGTAAGCAACACAGAAAGCCATTTCCAAAATCAACCTGGAGAGCCTCACAAAAGCTACAACTAGTTCACACTGATGTTGCTGGGCCTCAAAGAACTCAATCACTACAAGGTAGCATCTATTACGTTCTTTTCATTAACGATTTTACAAGAATGTATTGGATTTTTTTCTTGAAATTCAAGTAAAAAATTGCTGGTGTATTCTGGAAAATCAAAGTAATTGTAAGATTCAAGCTTTGGGGTCTGATAATGGGAAGGAATACACTTCAACGAAATTTGATTCATTCTGTGAGGAGGCCGGCATTGTGCATCAAATTACAACACCATACACACCAGAACAAAATGGTGTTAGTGAAAGAAGAAATAGATGGATAATGGAGATGGCCAGATGTATGTTGCATGAGAAGGAGTTGCCTAAGATATTTTGGGCAGAGGCAGTAAATACCGCAGTTTTTATGCTGAATCAACTTCCAACGAAAGCTTTGAAAGATAAAACACCATTTGAAGCTTGGTACGGGTTTAAGCCTTCACTAAGTTTTCTTAAAGTGTTTGATTGTGTCTATTTTGTTCATGTTCCTCAGGTTAAATGTGACAAACTTGACAAGAAGGCAATCATAGTCATCCATGTGGGTTACAGTGGAGTTTCTAAAGCCTACAAGGTCTATCATCCTCAAACAGGAAAGATGACAATTACAAAAGATGTTCATTTTAATGAGAATGAACAGTGGGACTGGAGGAACTCTTAGAAATTAGGAAAACGTTCTCTAGAAGAAAACATCAGCCCTCCTGAAGAGCAAAAAACAGAACACTGCAGCAAGAACAAAAAGATGATCATCCAGTCAAGGGGAGAAGATTGTTGTCAGATATCTATCAGAGGTGTAATGTCGCCATCGATGAACCTGCTGGTCCTGTAAAAGCTTTTCAAGACCCAAAATGGAAGAAAGTAATGGAGGATGAGATCTTCATGATTGAGAAAAATAAAACTTGGGTGCTAGTTGACAAACCTGAAGATAGAAAAGTCATTGGTGTAAGATGGGTCTTCAGAACAAAGTTAAATGCAGATAGTTCCATCAACAAATATAAGGCGAGGCTTGTAGTTAAAGGGTACGCACAAATTTATAGTGTTGATTACTCTGACACTTTTTCTCCTGTTGCAAGATTAGACACAATCAGATTGCTACTCGCAATAGCAACACAAATGGAATGGAAGGTGTTCCAACCCGATGTCAAATCAGCCGTCTTAAATGGCATACTAGAGGAGGAAATATATGTCGAGCAACCATCAGGATTTGTGAAACACGGTGATGAACACAAAGTTTAGCTGCTAAAAAAAGGCTCTGTATGGCCTAAAGCAAGCACCAAGAGCTTGGTATAGTAGGATAGATGATCATCTGTTAAGCTTGGGCTTTGAAAAAAGCTTATCTGAATCCACTTTGTATGTAAAACATAAAGACACTGATATCCCTATTATGTCGCTTTATGTTGATGATCTTCTGGTAACAGGAAATAATACAAGGCTGGTTGATGAGTTTAAAGAAGAAATAATGCAAGTTTTTGAAATGACAGATCTTGGTCTGATGACCTATTTTCTTGGAATGGAGATCAAGCCAAGCAAAAGTGAAGTGTTCATTTGCCAGAAGAAATACGCAAAGGAAATTCTGAAGAAATTTCAAATGGAGGAATGCAAGTCGATGAGCACACCGATGAATCAAAAAGAGAAGCTCTGTAAAGAAGATGGAGCCGACAAAGTTGATGAAGGTTATTATAGAAGCTTGATTGGATGCTTAATGTATCTCACTGCAACAAGGCCTGATATTTTATTTGTTGTAAGTCTCTTATCTCGTTTTATGCACTGTGCAAGTGAAA
>JAJOOE010023108.1:0-16483 GCA_036250405.1 Solanum raphanifolium | reverse complement strand
CAATAATCGACTGGTATAAGAAAAAAAAAGTAAATTTTAGTAGGTTTTTAGAACATTTCAACTGAAATTAAATGATTTGACATTATCACATATCTCAAGAATTGTAAATATATAATTAATGATTAAAAATATCTTGATATCGAATCATTTTTATCTTTTACATAATTTATCATAATATATGTATCTGATAATTTTATTGTTAGAATAACTCCTTGTGAAAAAAATTATGTGAATGTTTTTGATAATCAATATTAGTTATAAATAAGTTAAGATTGTTAAAAAATGTACAACACAACAACATAAATAATTGTTTTAGAGACAATCTACTTGTCTGTGGTCAAATGTTCACCACTTTTCGTTATTGTTACACTAACAAAATTTATAGAATGAGAAAAATAAATTTGAAACAACAGTAAAATAATATTGTTGACCCTTTTAGAAATTCTTTCTTCATTAAACTGCAGATCTGAAGGCTCTTCTAGATGCTTCATCAATGCAACTTTATGATTTTTTCAGAAATATTTATGTATAATTGTTGCATTATGAAAGTACAAGTAGATTAAAATGTTATATTCTAGACTCATGTTAAAGAAATATTCTCGAACATTAAAAAAATAAAAATGAGTCTAACCTAGAGAACTCAAACGCTCAACACTGACTTGGGACATGAAGGATAACAAATATATGTTAATAGACTTATCTTTTGTAGTTTAAGATTTTACTTTTATGTAGAGTAGGTTTTGTTTCATATTTTTGTAACTAAGCTTGCCGAAAATAGTCATAACTCACACAAAAAATATTTAGAACAGACTAATGAGAAGGAAAAAAAGAAAAAACATTAAAAGGACGAAAAGCTTTGTCCAAGTGAGATCATATACATAGCAAACGAAAAATAATCAATATAATTTTAAGGAAACAAGAAAACAGCGAGGAAAAACATACATTAAATGGAGTAAACTATGAGATATCCAATGATGATAACAAATCATCCTAATCATAAAAGTTCCTATGTTTTGAAATAACATACCTCAAAAAATTGACTAACACTTCAATAAACTTTCAATTCCTAAAGTACTCATAATATCCATTGATAAAATTTAGTAAAAATAGATAACACCAACAAAAACCAAAAAATATGGGCATTCAAAGTTATTAACTCTCAGAGAATTTTCTAAAAAACACAAAAGCGCATACTTGTATGTGAAGAAATGACGTTGTTGATGAAGAAATTAGAGATTTGTAAGGGCTTTTTTTTTATTGTACCTTCAACAATTTCAGTTAGAGAAAACTTGTCTGAATACTCAATTAATGTTTGTTCTTTAATTTGTACTAACAAATACTTATAACAATAACTTTGCATAAATATAAACAACAAAGTTTAAAGCATGTACTCAAAAACAACAATTTATAATATAAGCATAAATTAATGATTGTAAAAAGCATACCAGGATCTTCAAAAGTAGAATAAAACAACAACAACAACAACATACCCAGTGAAAATCCCACTAGGTGGGGTCTGGGGAGGGTAGAGTGTACGCAGACCTTACCACTACCTCGTGGAGGTAGAGAGGCTGTTTCCGGAAGACCCTCAGAAAAGTAGAATAAAACAGAATGGAAAAAATCAAGCACATTGAATGCATAATGTCCCCTTAAGGAAATTATTCTCCTCTTGTACCCGATGTTTAAAGGAATATATCTTCTCAAGATAGAATGATCCTATTTATCAGTGTGTTGACACAAAAACAATGGTGTCAATGAGCCATTCAACAGGAGCAAAGTACATAAATATTTAATTGTCCAGAAGAAGAAGAAGAAGAAGAAGAAGTTTAAAAATTTCGTTGTTTTATAATGAGAGGAAAGCCCTATATTTATAGACAACAAAGGGTAGTGTGAACAAATTATTATTGTGTCTTATCGGAAAGTTTACAACACATTAATGATGTAAATGAAAATGAAAATTATAACATCTTATCATTTATCCTTAATAACATAAGCATAAATAAATGACTGTAAAAATACATACCAGGATCTGTAACATAAGCAATGGTCTCAGTGAGCCACTCAACAGGAGTAAAGTACACAAATATTTAATTATGCAGAAAAAGAAGAAGAAGAATAAGAGCTTCAGAATTTTCGTTGTTTTAAAATGAGACCTCTATTTATAGACAAAAAAGGGTAGTGTGAACAAATGTTTATTCTGCCTTATCGGAAAGGTTACAACTATTTGGAAAAGATGCAACCCTTTTCAAAGGTCACAACCTTTAATAAAAGCCACAACTTTTTATTAAAGTCGCAACTCTTCATCAAAGTCACAACTTTTCGTAAAAGTCACAACTTTTCATAAAAGTCGCAACTTTTCATCAAAGTCGCAACTTTCCATAAAAGTCGCAATTTTTCATGAAAGGGGAAGTCTAGTATTGGAAATGTCATTATCGATCGGCTCACGAAAGTCAGGACCAATGCCCAGCAGTGCATTAGCATGGTCATTCAGGGGTAGCGCCTCTCTACCTCGTCCAACTGCAAATCAGTAGAAGCTCGGCTGCCATTTTGATGGAACAACATCTCTAAGCCATGCATCCTAGCCATGATCAAGTCATCGTGTCGATGGCGCTCAACAGTGGTGAGAGTTCGGTCAAACTTAGTGTCAGGCCTATTTGTCCGAGTAATGTCCACCGGCGCTGGATAGAAGGGTGCCATATAGTCCAAACTTTCTTCAGGGACACCTATAACACGACACATCTGTGTAATCAAACCACCAAAAGCATGCCAGTGCCTTTTGTGAACTTGGGCCTTACGCAAAGCAAATTTCACAATATCTCCAATGTTCAGCTCCGTGCCGGTCATCAAGGCATATACCAAGCACACCCTGTTATGAGTGATGTCGGTGTAGTGGAGCCCTGGTATCAGACAATTCATGACAACTTTCAACTAGACGCGTGTCTCCCTAGGCATGTGAGCTTAGGGAAGAGATTGGTGATATCTCTTCCCACTATGCTTAGTCCATTATGCAATGGACTGTGGACCGCACAGAGTTTGTCGGATAGCCTAGTAAGGATGGCGTATGAGCAACCCTGTCCGCACAAGTTGGTTTGTGTCTTGTGGTGTCCCTAATATATCATTTATACATGTGGGTGTGATGGGCACATTCCTTCCTCGCACCGTCACATAATGGGATCTAGCCTTCAGCTCCTAGTTGGCGTAGAACTCTCGAATCATGTGCAAGTTGCACTCTGCCGGGTCAATGAAGAGAAACTGCATCCCTAACGCCCTAATCCTCTTCAAGATCTGTGGGAATTCATGTGCCAGGTTGTCCCTGTCAATACAAATGTCACAAAAATATGACGCCTCAGTGTGATTTTTGTACCATGCTTTGCCTTCGTTTGTGACCGCTTTGACCCCAAACCGCCTAGTTTGGCCCTTGGGCACAGCAGGTGCGGGTGGGACATTTCCACTCCGGACGCGTTTCCTGTGGCTTGACGTGGCCACTTCCTTGCTGGGTCTTTGTGAACTTGACATGATTACCTGCCAAATATAGCAAAGTTCTGCCCAAATGACTACATAACAATGATAAAAATATGGGTGGTGTGCGCAGACCACCCCACAGTTAGTTCAAAGTAATCAGAAGCCTAGGTACTCAGACTTCCCATTGGCATCTACACATACTCAATTAACACTAGCATACTTGAGCAATGACAAGGACATTCTACTCAAACTTCGAATTTACCCTAGCATTAGGAACAATCAAACTCAGGCAACCACACTACCAACTATTCGTATGCTAACTCCTGCCCCTCTGTAAATGTGTACACTAGCTAAACATATAACATACAATCTAAGTCCAGCAGCCAACACACATGACAAACCAAACATAATGTAGTCGTCTGAAATCTGAGTCAAAGAAATAAAATCACTCCTTATTAACTCAACCACAAACAATATCAATCAAGCTAACCCATGTGAGTTCTACCTTGACTTTGGTCACAAAACCATTCGATACCCACAAGCAACCAAGAATAGGGTAGTTCTACTCAAGAATTCGAACTATCTTCTAAACAATACAGAATTTCACCACTGTGAACCAACATACTACTCCACTCTTCTCCTAGTTAGATTCATGACCTCCCAAAGCTCCCACATGCAAGCAAAATTTCTATGAGGTTTTGCAAGATTTCAAACGAACTACTAAACATGTACACAAACCAAGCATAACCCATAGACAAGACCCATCAAGTTCGCCACATACCCATAATCCACATTCAAGTAACTAGAAGTGTATCTACTCAGACTTCGCAACACCTCTAAGCGAACATGAAAACACACGACATCACAAACAAAAAACACACTTCCAAACCCCAACATAAGATCAAACAACAACCCATGGCAATATACCTTCAAACATGCCTAAAATCTCAAGAACGAAACAAGAGAACATACCTAGCAACGTGTGGCTGTGGAAAAATGAAGAAGCGAAGAGCGGGTGATGCTGCACGATACGGAGTAAGGAGAAGTCGCACAAGCCAAGGGGAGGGGAAAATCCCGTGAAATTTGGAGTAGAATGAGTTTGGGATAGGGGATTTGGAGTTAAAAAGGGGATTGGGTCGGGTTATTTTACATCCAAAACAGGTCGAACCAGTATTGTTTAATTAAAGACAAAACTTCATACATGAGGGCGCGACGCGGCCGTGGCACGGAGTCCTCTGGAAATTTAGTTCCAGGTGACACCAATATTTATCCCTTGCCCTGCGACGCGGGACTAGCACGGAGTAGCCTTTTTCTTGACGTAAACACTAAGTCCCATCGAATTCAAAATTTGGAGCCCCCTCCGCGACGCGGCAACTACATGGAGTGTTCTACCTTAAAATGGAAAATTAATTCCAATTGAGGCAGTGGCTCCGCGATGCGCCATGGGTCAAAATACTTGATCCCTGCACATTGTAAGCTCAAAACCCATTAGTGAAAACACGATGGGTTACTTCCCATCGAGCACCTTAGTTTTGGTCGTGGCACGACTTATTTGTTTGTATTTTTTCTCGTTTTTAAAAAAATTCCTAAGCATTTAAATATCAAAACAAAAGTAAATAAATCCTAACTATTACAAGGGGTCACAGTTTGCCTCTCGTGTAGCGCCTAATTTAACGTCGCGACACGACCCATCTCATGACTCATTCATCATTTAAAGTGAGTGCTTCAAGCTCATGATCCATATCATTTCTGAAATAGTGTTTGACCCTTTGTCCATTCACAAGGAAAGTAGAACTCTTGTCCTTGTTCCTTAACTCTTCAGCACCATGTTGGGTCATTATCACAACTTCAAAAGGACCAATTCACTTTGAGCAAAGCTTTCCGGGGAACAACTTCAACCTTGAGTTAAACAATAGTACTAGTTGACTAGGCTCAAAGGTGCGTGAAACAATATTCTTGTCATGCCACCTCTTGGTCTTCTCTTTGTACAGCTTAGCATTCTCATTAGTGTGAAGCCTACACTCCTCTAATTCATGCATCTGCGTTATTCTCTTCCTTCCGGATAACTCAACATCAAGATTCAACTTCTTGATCGCCCAATATGCCTTATACTCCAATTCAGCTGGTAAGTGGCATGCTTTTCTAAACACTATTCGATAAGAAGAAGTCCCTATCGGTGTCTTATATGCAGTCCATTATGCCCACAAGGCATCATCTAGCTTGTCAACCCAATCTTTTATTTGGGCATTCAACGTCTTCTGGAGAATCTGCTTGACTTCTCTATTAGACACTTCCACCTGCCCACTAGTTTGGAAATGATATGATGTAGTCACCTTGTGTCTCACCCCATATTTGGTTAACAAATTATGCACTGAATTGTTAATAAAGTGCGTACTTCCATCACTGATCATAGCCCTTGGAGTTCCAAACCTAGTGAAGATGTGTTTTCGGATGAACTTCACAACCACTTTTGCATCATTGGATGGTAATGCAACAGCCTCCACCCACTTAGACACGTAGTCCACTGCGACTAGAATGTATTGATTTCCACGGGATAATGGGAATGGTCCCATGAAGTCTATCGCCCAGACGTCAAAGATTTCCACCATCAATATGCTGCTCAAAGGCATCTCTTGCCATCTCGAAATGGTGCCCATCCTCTAACACTGATTACAACCCTTCACAAACATAGCATAATCTTTAAACAGAGTAGGCCAAAAGAAACTAGATTGCAATACCTTATGCGCAGTTCGTTCGCCTCCATGGTGTCTACCATATGGTGAAGAGTGACAACTCTCCAACACTTGTGTAGCCTCCTGTTTAGCTATACACCTTCACATCATCTGATCATGTCCTTGCTTGAATAAGAAGGGCTCATCCCATATATAGAAGCGTGCATCATATTTCAGCCTCTGCTTTTTATGTGTTGATGCCCCAAGTGGAAATAAGCCATTCACCAGAAAATTCACAATATCAGCATACCAAGGCACTTGAGCAAGGTCAAAGCAAGCGATTGCTCATCATGAAACTCTTTACGAATATGCCCCTCATTTTTCACATGAGATGAATCCTCCAGTCTAGACAGATGATCATCTATCTGGTTCTCAGTTCCTTTTCTGTCCCTTATCTCTAGATCAAACTCTTGTAGTACCAGAATCCACCTAATTAGCCTCGACTTGGCATCCTTCTTGTTAAACAAATTTTGAATTGCAGCATGATTAGTGTAGACTATAACTTTGGTTCCCACCAAGTATGATCTGAACTTATCAAATGCGAACACTAATGCTAGCATCTTTTTTTCAGTCACATTATAATTTGATTGGGCTGCATCAAGTGTCTTGTTCACATAGTAGATGGAATGGAACATCCTATCTTTTCGCTGCCCCAGCACTGCCCCAACCCCTATGTCACTAGTATCACACATAAGCTCGAATAGAAGCTCCCAAATTGGAGAAATGAGAATGGGATCTTCTATCAACTTCTTCTTCAGTAACTCAAATGCCTGCAAACACATTTCATAAAAAAAAACCTTCATCTCTTTCTCTAACAGGCTGCACATGGGTCTTGAAGTCTTAGAGAAGTCCTTGATGAATCTCCTATAGAATCCAACATGTCCCAGGAAGCTTCTAACTCCCTTTACTGTGATGGAAGGTGGAAACTTCTCAATAACTTCCAGTTTAGCTTTGTCAACTTCCAACCCACTTTTGGAGATCTTGTGCCTCAACACAATTCCCTCTCGAACTAGAAAGTGACATTTCTCCCAGTTTAACACCAGATTTGTTTCTTCACACTTGGCAAGAAATCTATTAATATTAGTCAAACACAGTTCAAAAGACTCACCAAACACCGATAAGTCATCCATGAGCACTTCAACAAAATGTTCTACCATATCATGGAATATTGCCATCATATATCTCTTAAATGTGGTCGGGGCATTACATAACCCGAATGGCATGTGCTTGAACGCATACAGGCAAGTGAATGTAGTCTTCTCCTGATCCTCTGGTGCAATAACAATCTGATTGTACCCTGAGTAGCTATCAAGGAAATAGTAGTATTCTTGACCTGCTAGCCTATCCAACATTTGATCAATGAAAAGTACCAGATAATGGTCCTTTCTGGTGGTGTCATTCAATGTTTTGTAGTCCATGCAGATCCGTCACCCAGTCACTGTTCTTGTGGGGATTAACTCATTTTTTTCATTAGTCACCACCGTCATTCCGCCATTCTTGGGCACAATGTACTGGACTTATCCATTTACTGCCTGATATTGGGTACACAATCCCTGCATCCAACAACTTCATCACCTCTTTTCTTACTACATCGTTCATCAATGGGTTTAGTCTCCGCAGATGTTGTGCACTCGGCTTATGCCCTTTCTCCATATATATATTATGCATGCACAATGCGGGACTGATTCCCTAGATGTCGGACATTTGCCACCCTAAAGCTGTGTTCTTCTTCTTGATAATGATTAATGTTGCTTCCACCTGTGCATCAGACAATGCTGCAGACAACATAATCGGTAAAGTTTTATCTTCACCCAAAAATGCATACCTGAGTTGGGCTGGCAATGCTTTTAACTCCATCTTGGGTGCTTCTTTAATGGAGGGCTTGGGTGGAGGACCCAACACCCTATTTAAAGGCTCCTATCGATCTCCAGAAGTACCTACAATTTCCACATCAAGAAATAGCACAATTTCCTGTGCCTCAGCATCCCCATAAATATCATACCCTACTAATACTCTCTATAAAGGGTCCTTAGATGCAATGTAGTGAGCCTCTGCCTCAAGATGTATCACAGTTATGGCAGAAAAATCCTCATACACAACTGACAACTTTAATGCTTTATAGACGTCGAACAACTCCACTTTTTCATGTGCTCGCATAGTAAGTTGCCCAGTTGCTACATCTATCATAGTCCTCCTAGTAGCTAAGAATGGTCTTCCTAAGATGAACGGGACCTCAGACTCTGGCACAAAATTCAGCACAACAAAATCTACTGGGAAAATCAAAGATCCCACTTGCACTAACACATCCTCTACAACACCCTCAGGCCTAGATACAGACCTATCATCCAACTGTAAGATAATGGTAGTAGGTTTAGGACTACCTAACCCCAGTTTTTTTACAAAGAAGTCGGCATCAAATTTATACTAGCTCCTAGATCACACAATCCTCGAGCATGAATGCTCTACCCTATAGTGATCTGAACCATAAACCTACCCGGATATTTCAGTTTAGTGGGCAACTTAATTTGGATTATGGAGATGCACTCTTCAGTAAGTGCAACAGTTTCATATTTTGTTAGCCTCCTTTTATTCGCCGCCATCTCCTTCACATATTTCGCATACCTAGGTATACCCTGCAAAACATCTTTCAATGGTAAGTTAATGTGAACTTCTTTCAAAAGAGAGAGAAACTTACCAAAATATTCATTCTCCTTCTGTTTCTTGAACTTTTGAGGGAATGGAGGAGGTGGTTTCACTATTGGTTGCACTCTTTCTTCTTGTGCAACTACTTCGCCATCTGATACGCTCAAATTACACCTCCCTAAAGAAGCATAAGCGATCGTTATCAAGTAAAGAACCCAACTCGTAGGTTGGGGTCGATCCCATGAGGAAATTGGTTTAGACTTAACTTTAACCAACAATTATATTCGTTTAGTCAAATTACTTCGAGAAACAAGTAATTAAAGGGGGGGGGGATTTGTGAAACAAATTGTAAGAATTCAGTAAGTAATCAGTAAACAAAAGTCAATTTCGGTTGTTATCAAGATGAGAGAATTAACTAGGGTATACCTGTTCCCCACAAGCTCATAACGCAGTAATCCTAGTAATAGCAATCCTTTCCTAGTGTACTACATGCAAAGTGATAAGTTGGGTATCTCTAAATCCTTGGTCCGACATCTAGAGAATTTCACCCCGTACCTTTGTCCGGTTACGTGTGTATAATTTACTAACCCTTACCTTTACCTCATAATAGACAACACATCGATGTTTGGCTTAGTTATTACTTCTCACCAATCGACACTAGCCTATTAGATAGTATCACACTAAATCTATGTTGATAATTCTTTTCTTGTTCATTACCTCCTTGGTCCGGCAAGTAGCAACAAGGGGAGTTCTAACGTGTGCACTCGTTAAAAAGACTTCTAAACAAAAGAATTATCAATGCATGCAACAACACTAATCAAGAATTACTTAGTTACTATTCGTAATTTGTTAATCGCTCATGGTTCCCACAACCCTAGTTGTGGAGTTTAGTTACCGATAATCATATGAACACAATTCATTATTTTAGATGAAAGAATTATGAACTTACGTAAGAAGAATAATAAACCCAGAAATTCAACTTGAATTGCAACACCAAAATCTTCAAAAAGAACTTAGGAAATTAAGAATTGCTAAAGTTGCAAGCTAATCTCCCAAGTCAAGAACTAGAATAAAAGTAATAAAGTCTAACCCACAAAAATGAGGTTTACATGCCCTATTTATAGAAAACAAGTCCTCAATTAAAAAGGGAAACAAAATAAGGAAAGTTTGTTCAGGCATGCATCTTCATTCCACGAGCCTGACTCACGGACCGTTAATGGATCTACGGTCCATGAGTCCCTTTTGTCAGCTAGGACTTAGAAAATATTTCAGCTTCCCAAAAATCAACTTCTCTGAAGCAAACGACGGAACTCCAGTACGGACCGTAGATCGATCTATGGTCCGTCAATCCCACTCCGTAGCTCCACACTTAGAATCTTCAAACATCAGGTACTGGAACCCTCGCAGTATCATTCTATGGATCAACAGTACGGTCCGTAGTTCAATCTATTGACCGTTAATGGCTACCGTGGTTCCACAGTTGGTCAGATTTCCCTGATTTACCTTCCATGCCTTGCCTGCTAATCTACGGTCACCATCTACATAGCGTCAATGGGCCTAAGGTCCGCAGATCACCTCCGTAGATGCCTTGTTCTACATTTCTTTCAGCTGTCTCTTTACTTCCGCACCTAAACATCTTTCCTGCAAAACATGATAAAAACACATAAAAAACCAATAAAAAAAGGCCCTAGATACACACAACTCTTAAGTGAAATGTATTAAAAATACCGTACACTCATGGTATATCACCCTCCTTGGGTTCACTCTCTTTACTCACAACATTAGTGTTTCTTTTCCCAGGAGCTAACTCCTCCAATTGTAAACCATTGCGTGTACCTACCACGTTTACCTGCTTAGGATTTGGATCAGTGTTTCTCGACAAACCTCCTTGCGGTCGTGAGTTTTTGGCACTAGCAACCTGCCCGAATTGCTTCTCCAGTTTCTGTGTAGCTAACGAGTTATTTCTCACATCAGCAGCTAACTGGGTTTGATTAGCTATGATCTTTTTCAGCATCTCCTCCATGCTCATGTTACCAGATTGCTTATTCGGCTACTCCTGTTGGGCATGTGGTTGGTACCCCTGTTGGGGTCTATATTGATTATTGCCTTGACCCTGATTTTGATTTCCACCCCAATAAAATTTCGGGTGGATGCGCCAACTTAGGTTTTAAGAAGTCCCATAATTCTCCTGGCCTCTTCCTCGTTGTGCATTTGCTACAAAGTTAACAGAATCCGGGTTTGCACCACATACCTCTGCGTTATGGTCACCACCTCCGCAAATCTCACACCAAGATGGTGGTTGTTGAACTGCATTTACCTGTGCGGGTTGTTGACCCAATGCTAGCTTGCTGAAATGGGTGTTCATCAATTCTGCATAGCAGCAATCTGTGCAGTTAAGGCGGTCACGATATCTACCTCTAACATACCTGCGGTTTTCTGAATCACAGGTTTCACCCCTCATTCGTTCCTTTTAGGGTTTCCCCACGAGATCCTGTTTAGCAAGGTGAATAGCTCAACATATGTCTTCTCTAAAGCCTGACCACCTGCAGCTGAATCAAGTAGAATTTTTCTGTTAGGCTCCAATCCCTCAATGAAGGTATGGACTAACACCTCATTAGACTGATGATGATGTGGGCAGCTTATCAACATCGATTTAAACTTTTCCTAAGCTTGGTATAAGTTCTCTCCACCTTTCTATCTAAAACTCAAAATGTCACTCCTCAACATAGCTGTTTTTCTATATGGAAAAAATCGGATGAGGAACTTCTGTGCTAGATCATTCCAAGTGGTGATTGAGTTTGCAGGCTTTGAGTTTAACCATATTTTTGCTTCCCCAATCAGAGAGAAGGGGAATAAAGTGAGCCTCACATAATCCTCGTTTACTCCAGTTGGAGTGTAAGTATCACTGATCTCGAGGAAGTTTTGAATGTGTACTGTTGGATACTTGTGCGACAGACCAGTGAACTGCCCATTAGTGTGCAATAGCTGCACCATACTCTGCTTCAGTTCAAACCTTCCACCAGCTGCAGGTTTCTAAATGCATGATGTCACGTGGGATTGCCACGTCTCTTACCTTCATCTCAGCCATTATTTCAGGTTCTTCTTCCTGAACTCTTGCTACTGGTGATGTTGGTTCACTAGTAACAACAAGGACTGGATAAGTAAGTCATCTTAGCCTTCTCCGGTAGTGTACTAATCTTCCCGGTTCCGCTAGAGGCGATACTAATCCTTGATCGTCGTCCAGTTTGAATTTCCAATACAACTCGAAACAATAAAATGCTAAGCTCAATTTCTCAACACTTGCTTTTTAACTTCAGGAATCAGAAAAATCAGATAATTTCTAATTCTAAAGTCCCCGGTAGCGGCGCCAAAAACTTGTTGCGCCCAAATAGCACACGCAAGTGCACGTGGTCGTTCAAGTATTAAGGTGGCTCTTTTAAAGAGACGGGTATCGTACCCACAGGGACTGATGCTTAGAATCACTCAATTTCTCTAACTTTCAGCTAATCACAAGTGTTACCAAGATTTCCAAAGTGATTTAGTTTCTAATTCTAAGACTTCAACAAAATGTAGCAAACGCGATTCAATTTCAAGGGTTTAAAAACAGTGATTTGGTAAAGTCCAGGGCAGCAACTTTTATCATAGTTCATGCAATCAATATAATTTATATGGGTATTTATCAACTATTGAATCAATGAATCAAAGTGTTAAATATATGATCATGGTCTCCCGACCTCTAATCTCCTACAATAAATAACACCCTAACTACATCGTTGAGCGGGGATAGGAATGATTAAGTACCGAGCATTACGATTTTTTTCCTGTATAGTGACCCAAGCATGGTTTCTAGGTATATTTCTATCCTAGATACAAATGAACCCTAGTTATTTAGAATTAATTATTCTCCTTATGTCCCACATTCTATCCTTTTATTCTTCTCCCGAGTTCAATTCCGACAATGTATTTATTTCAATGGTGATCAGTCACGAAATACGAAAAGCAAGAACATAAGAAATATTCATAAGATAATTGACATTAACACAATGAAAACTTAATAGATTACAATAATATTGTAGCCACAACCCTAGAACTAAGGTATTTAGCTACTCATAATCCAAGATACGATCAAGCATTGTTTAATAAACATAAAGATATCAAAACGAAAAGAGTTTAGGAAAGAACCCTAAAAAGGGTGAACACATTCTCCTAAGTCATCGCTCTTCAAAACCCAAAAAAAGAATATTTAATAAAATAAAATAACGACCTATTTATATTAAAAGTAAAAACTGCCAAAAACTGGGGCTCAGGAGCGCAACGCGGGGGTGTTTCCCAAATTCACTTCAAGGCGTATTAGTCTTCTCTGCGACGCGGGCACTCCATGGAGTGCTCTACCTCAAAGTCGACTTTTGCTAATTAAAATGTAATATTTCTCTGCGACGCGGCGTCACCTCCATAATTCAATTTGTGAGAAAATGCACTCCTCCACGACGCGACTGCTACACAAAGGGCTCTGCCTCAATTCGCCATTTCACGAGCAAAACTAAAATTCCTCTCCGCAACGCGGAAAGGATGCGGAGATGCCTTCATTGGAATTTTTTCAATCTTCTTCCTTGCTTCTTTTCGACTCGGATCTTTGTGTTCCCCACTGTCCATTTTCTATCTCGTTTCTCCAACTAAGCTCAGCTACACAACTAATCATGTTGGTTAGCTCATACACAACCAAAAGACTCAATAAGACTATAACCGTTGCATATTGAATTCAAACTTAGCTTAAATATGGGCATTATTAGATTTTTAGGTATATAAATATACCTAAGATCATAGCAGCTTGAGTTCCAAGAAGAACCAAAGAGAAAACATTCAAGTAATTCCTAGTTCTTCTAAGTTTTTGGGTCAACTTAAAATAACCATAACTACTACTACAAGATGAGTTCGGTGATATACCAGATGGAAAATTAAATCCCTTCGAGTCCTCTTTCCAATGCCACTGAGTTTGCTAAATTTAGAGCTCTGAGTGAAAATTTATGACTGATTTACTGACGATGCGCAAAGCTGGCAGCAGCTCTGCGATGGCTCGACGTTACGGAGCCAATACGGACCTCACTGCTTGGTCAAAAATTATTCTGACTCCCAGCTCGTTTTATTTATTTCTTTAGGGGTATTTTATTCCTAAAAACCCTTAGTCATCTAAATTGCCCTAAATCTGTAGAAAATCAGTTTTTCTTAAATCAAACCCTCTCATCCACTCGAAAAATTCTAACACTCAAGGAATTCAAGAAACACTAAGGCTGAGGTTCATCTTTCAAGATTTTCCTTCAAGTTGCTTCAAGAAGATAGTTTTTTCAGGTATATAAGCTTCCATAGTGTTGGGTTTGTTGACCCACATGCCAATCATGTTAATTTCAGCGTTTAATCCATTCTAGAAATTTGAATCTTTGATGTTCTTGATATGTGTTCTTGAATTTTCTTTCGTTCTTGAATTTGGCTGAGATTGAGGAGTTCTTGAGATTATTGTGTTGACTTATGGAGTTGTTAGAGTTAGATTCTTGTGTAGAGTTGGGTATCTAAATCTAGAAAGATGCTGAGCAAAAGAATTGAATTTAGGCGAATTAGGGTTAGCAACCGAAGAAGGAAAAAGTGAGGCGAATCTGGCAACCCAGTCCGCGTTGCGGACTTGCCTCCCCATTTCAAATAATTTTCTTCGCGTCGCGGAGAGGTCATGGACCACTCTGCCTCAAAACTTATTTCTAAAGCAAATAATAAAATGCATCTCCGCATCGCGGTCTTGCTTCGAGATAGTGAGTTCTTGATCTTTTCTCATGTTTAATTATCTAAAAACACTCCTAAACATCAAGAAATCTTTCACAGCACAAATCGCAACCTTGAATTCATAAATCAAATTCAAGGTAGAGTTAAGAGTTACGTTTTTGAGAATTCTTTCGAATATTCTAAGAAAGTCCGTTTGAGCCCTTTTGTGGAGTCTTCTACAATTTCTAGTAACTTGTTTCAAGACTCAAATAAGTGAGCATGAGAGTGTGGAGAATATATTCATGAGTCTACACTATCACCTAGATCCTTCATAGCATGAACCATAACTCTTGAAATCATAATTCACATTCAAGAGAGAGTTAAGAGTAGAGTTCAAGAAAGCCTTTGAGTTCAATTGTGAATCCTTTTAGATCAACTATCGATTTGAACTAAGCTTTGAAGAAGTAAGTCAAAGAATGAGAAGAGTCATATACATGAGTTCCATGTAGTTTGTAGACCTTCGAGTCGAGTCATTCAAGCTCATAAATTCCGCATGAACTCCATAAAATGAGTATCATTCAGAGGGGTAGTATCTTCAAGTTCTAAGTCTTGAGTATTAAGTTCCAAATCCTCTTTTAGATTATATTTCTAATCATGGAACTATTACATGTTACCCATGAAGTCCTTGAGTTGAGTAGTTCATGCTTATAATTCCGCATGAACCCTATGAGTTGTGTATTCTTGAAATGAGTAGTATCATTGAAGTTCTTGAGTTCTAAGTATTGAGTTCTATCTATTATTACTGAAAAGCTTGCATTGAGTCGTTCACGTCCATAATTCGGCATGAACCATATTTTAAGGAGTCTTTTACAAATGTTTTAACTTTGTTTTAAGACTTAAGCTTTGAAGTTGAGTAAAGAGTAAGAGTAAAGTTAATTTTCTTTAAAATGATATATGGGAACTAAGTATTCCCAAAAATAAATGTTTCCACATTTAAGATTAGAGAAAGCTGAGATTTCCAAAAGAGTTTTGAGCAAGAAAGGGAACATCGATTCCAAAAGAACTTTTAAGCTAAGTTTTGAGTAATTATCTCGAACCAAAGAAAAAAATTATTTTTTTAAACATATGAGCTGAGTATTTTGGGAGTAGTATTGAGCACCGATATGGGGACCAGCAATGGTTCTTGAGTGTCGGCCACATCCAGGGTGTAGGCTCGGGTCATGACAAACTTGGTATCAGAGCATAAAGTTCAAGAGTCCTAGGGTATCTATGATGCCGTGTCAAGTAGGGTCTTGGTTATGGTTGTGAGGGCCATACTTCTATAAACTAGGGACTATAGACATTTAAGAAAAGTTTCGCTTCTTTCATATTCTTAATCGTGCAATAAAGCATGTCATAGAGACTTATTCTAACTCGTGCGTTCTCTTATCCCTTCAACTACCCATCATACTAGAGGTGGTTGAAAAGAAGAGTCAGTTCTTTGTCTATGAGTTGTTCTTAGCAAGAGTTTTGAGGAAGTCATGAGACTCCAGATGGGCTTGATAGAAGCCCATGAGTAAGTTAAGTGTTGAGTTTCAGAGTAATGCACCCAATTCTATGAATCGTGCATTTGAGCTAAAAGTGAGTTCTACTCTTTTCTTTAAGCCTTGTTTCGGTTGAGATCCTTTTTAAGAAGTATGTTTAGAGCTTGGGTAAGATTTTCACCCAAAAAGGTAGCATGTTTTATGAGATTTTGAGCAGTAGTAGTGAAAGAGCCCATAGTTAGAGGAAGGTATGCAGAGGTTTATTAATCCTAGAAAGGGAGATAGTGATGAGGCAAGCTATGTTATTATAGTCATGCACCTAGTAACTAATGAAGAGTTTTCCCTTATGAGTAGTGAAGATTCCATCATAGGAGG
>JAJOOE010023107.1:0-14678 GCA_036250405.1 Solanum raphanifolium | reverse complement strand
AGGTAGCTAACTCAAAGGGCTTTCCATGGATATATTATTGGCCACCCAAATAATTTGTGTGCTAGGAGATATGACCCTCCAAAGTAGACCATCGAAAAGGCTTCACTTGGAAATTTCGGATTTTGATACGGTTGCTCTAAAATTTGGGTTAGACCCATTCCCCACTCAATTTGACCGCCTAAACAAGAATATGAAGTCGGATTTCCGAAATCATGCACGGATTTTGAGATATATGGAAATTACAATGATAGGTGTTTTCGAAGCACATTTTCGGGCATTTTTGTGGTCGTTTCAGTACCATATTTGCAAAGGTTTGTGATTAGTCAGAAGAACAATCACACTGAAATATAGAAGATCTGAAGCAGAAAGGTTCGCCGAACAGTTGGCGAATTGGCAAATTTCTTTAGCTAGCTAGGTCGAACTCGCCGAAGGGATTATCTTGAAATCTAGGGAAATAAGCGATGAAACATTCTATTTGGCGAGACGCCGACTACTTTCGGCGATGACGAAGTAGTCCGCCAAAAGATACAGTGAAAAAGGGTAGAGGAGGCATGGTGGTCCGAAGTCCTGATGGCGAGTCGCCGACTACCTTCGGTGACCACGGATGTGTCCACCGAAAGTTACAGATCCCTCAGCACTATCGACATAAATGAATAGCGATATAAGAGTAGTAGGCGAACCGCCTAATCGTTTGGCGAGCATGATCTAGCTCGCCAAATGGTTTACCGTACCTATTTTTCAACCCCCTTCTTAGAATTAACCTTACATACACTGAAAATGCAATAAAGGCATGCAGACGCGAAATTCACACCAGACCCATACTTCCCATCATTCCGTAATACTCAGACTTCTTCCGGTCTTGCCAAATTTTCGCCATTAAACTATGATCACCGTTAAGAATGTCGTCACCCATTCCTTCATTGAGCAACTTTCATTATTTAGCACAAATGTGGGCTCTTTAGGTGTTACCCAACTAATACAACGAAAATCAAACGGGAACCATTTCCATCGCAATCAAATTAAAGCACAAACACAAGGTATTCGACTATTAAAATATTTCAGGCAACTAAGTATGGATTGCACATAGCATACCAACTTATTTCTATCAGAGAGGCCCAACACACGTCATCCTGATACTACAATTGCAAAAGAGTGCATAAACTTATAAGATAAATTCGGGGTTTTATGGGTTAACCTTTAATGCCAATCAAATTTCTTTTTGAAATGCTAGGCAGCAAAGAGATCCAACCCCAAGAACTATTTACCAATTGAAATACTAATGGAAAGGTAAAAATCTAAGAAAAAGTAATTTGGTGTGATTTTGGGGACTTTGAGACGAGGGAAAGTGAGAGATTCAAACATTTTGACTTTCTGCCTTTATATAACCGTTTAGTTCTCTGTCATTCGGCGACGTTAGTCTTATCGCCAATAAAATTAGCATGCACCGAAAACTTACTTACCTCGCCGAGTTTTACAGGACATCCTTTATTTTGGGGTCCCAACGACGGATTAAGTCGGAGTCGCGGATAGATTCAGCGACTCGCCCACTGGGTCCTTGGCTCACCAACTTGTACTTCTCAAAACCTTTCTCATTTTACCCTACAAAATTAGCACACCATTATTCAAACCCGAATAATTAAAAGCAGTAAAACCTTGGGTTGCCTCCCAAGAAGAGCCTTATTTTACGTTGTGGCACGACCTAAGTTCGATCTCAGTCTCCGTTATTGGGGTTAGCCCCAGTGTCACTAGGTGACCACCAATATGTCATTTGGGTGGAGATGAGGTACTGCAAAACTTATGAATGACCTGATCAGCTGGATTGATCTAGAGTGAGATCCAATCATTTGATTCAACACTTCAACATTCTCCTTCATTTCTTCCAACACTCGATCCTGATCGGTGACCTTTTGGAGAATGATTTGAAGTGTGTCCTCGACACGATTTTCTCTCCCATCTCTGGACTTCCTTTGCTCATGAAGGGGTATATACCTTCCCTTGTTGTTGCATAGGACTTCCACCTCTGAGAGTTTGGTAGCCAGTTCATTTAGCTGAAATGCCAGAGCAGTCAGCGTGAGGTCCTTTTGGATTCCTTGGCTCAATTCCACCAACTTGCCACTACTCTGCTCAGCCATATTCGTCTAAGTGGACAACTCAACGAAAAACAAAACTGAAAGTAAAGTTAGTGAACTACAACTAAGAAGAACAAAACTTCTACTAATTTAAAAATTCTCAAATAACACCACTCCCCGGCAGCGGTGCCATTTTGATGCTTATCATGACCAATGACACTAACCTACGGTATGAGTGTCTACGATCGTCGATAGTATAGTAACCCAACTAAAGGTTGGGGTCGTGTCCCAAGGGAATGGTTTTGAGAATTGATAGAAAAATAAAATTTAGCTCAAAATAGTTGTAGCTAAAGATATTAACAAGTAAAAACATAGTAAATAAAACAGGTGACACAAAAGTGTCAAATAACGATTAGGGGTTTTTGTCACAATTAGCAAAAATAGAAAAAAATAACAAGAAAATCAAGTTTGGGGAAATGTTATTGGGGTGTGACGGCAATACACGTTGAGATAAGTAGTTGGGTACATGCTTTTGATAAGAAATTTGTAAGATAATAGTGACTAGGCTAAGCTTTAAATGGAAATAAGTTCCCTCTCGGGCAATTTACCCCGTTTCAAATGCGTTCCTCTTGGACACCCATTTACCGCATGAAGACCAGCCTACGCCTTACCCCACTCACTCTTTCGAGTTGAGTGTTAGGATATGGGACTAGGGCTCACCTTCTCGGGCTGAACCTCATGTCGACCCACTCCTTAGGCCATCAGTCTAGTGGTCTTGGTTTCGCGACCTCCCTCTCGGACAAGCCAAAAACACATGAGTGGCTTTGTATTTGCAACTACAAACCCTTTAGATTAAACCACAACCACTAGGTGAAATCACCATTAAACTACATCTAACCTATCAGCAAGCAAGACCCAACAATAATATCAACACATATTTGCTAAATCACACCCCAAGAATGGGGGTTTTTAGCCACACATCAAGAAATAACAAAATACACCTAAAATGATAGTACAATCAAATGGGTATAAGATATTAAACCTTAATTTAAGCATAGGAAGAAGAATAAAGAAGACCCACTTCCAACTTGGGGAAGATGAACTCCTTTCTTCAAGTTCCCAAAAACACTCTCCAAACTTGAGAGAAAATATCTAAAAAGTACTATTCTATTCTGGAAATTAAAATAAAAGTTTGACTATTACAAATATTAATAAGTTCAGTATTTGTAGACATCAAAAAATAGCGCTAGCGGATATTTCGGCGAAATTAGTCGATGTTACCGAATGACTTCGGCTACTCGCCCTTCGTCTATCTCATCGTTGTTTCGTGCTATCCTTCAGCACCTTCACATTCTGGACCATTGGGCGGTATAGTACTGCTTCGCGGAACTATTCGACGAAGTGCTGACTGCCCCTTTCATTGCCTTTTTGATCATTCTCCTGCAGGGCTTCGCGTACTGGAACAAAGGGCGGAGTAAATCCCTTCGGCGAATCGCCAAGTATGCTTGGCGATGCTTGGGTTTCAGCTTCGTCGTTCTTTTCAGCCCTTTTGTTCCTTTTTGCGCCTAAGTGTCCATGCTTTCACTAAAACTTCAAATACTTGAAACTTAAGAGTTTTCATCAGATATTTAAACAAAATAAGCATCCGAGGACACTATTCTTATCAAAATAAAGCCCTAAATGAGTCAAATTTGTGGACTCATCACCTGCGACCCTAGAAACTCAGGTCGATTCATCCGAATGAAATCTCGAACCTTAGCTGCAGTTGATCCAGCATTAGTGTTTGTAGGAACTGGGCCTGCTGATTGTTATGGTTGGCTACATTCTGAGCCAAGAGCTGGATTGCATTCCAAAATTCTGCATTCGAAACCTTAATATCTGGGACTGGAGGAATTTTGTTAGTATTGTGTGCATTAGCATTTCTTGCGCTAGCTCTACGAGGAGGCGTGATATGAAACATATAACAACGAATTAGAAAGGAGAGCATACCATACCCACGGACGATAAAAATAGCAAGAAGGTGAAATTTTTCCTTAAACACTTTGTAGCCTCCCTCTCATTAGATGTGGTGCACTTCACACCCATGAAAAAGACTCTAGTTAGTGCAGCTTTCAAATATCCTAGGACTCTTGAACCTAATATTCTGATACCAAGTTTGTCACGCCATGAGGCTACCCCTTGACGTAACACGGGACATAGGATCACGAGTGACCCTAAGCTAACCTTGAAGCTGGCACATCATAATCATACTATAACATTATGAGATAGACCTATACTATGTGGAAGCTAAAACAGTAGATGACTAAAAGTGGGAAATACCTAAAACTGATCTGAATATATAAGAAAACATACTACGAATTTAGTGATACTAAACAATCACTCAAAAGCTAGAGTTGAGTCTAATACTATGTCAGAAAAGCCTCTACTGACTAGAGTTGCTAGGACATGCCTCAGCTAACTCTAGCAAAACTAAAAACTTAAATGAAAGACTGAATTCGAAAAACATGTCTATTGTCCTCGAAGTATGAGGACTCACAACTGAAGCTGCTGAATACGGATCGAGAACCGATCTATGCGTGAGATGAATACTGAATACCTGAACCTACATCATGAAAGGATGTTGCGTAGAGTATGCGTTAGTACATTACATGTACTGAGCATGCACGATATAGATAATAGTTAAACAAAATAGATAAGTTGAACAATGCATAACTAAGCAATGATATAATCTGAACAAAATATAAATTCTAAAATATAACTAAAAACCAAGCTAAATGAAATGACCAAGTACTAATCATAAACATGACATACTAAGACTGAATACAGGAATGTAAACTGAAAACTTGGTCAAATGCACCAGAGTTTGACTGTGGAAGCTATTATTAATCGACATAAAACCATGTGAACTAAATGCGGAGTCCGATGTATACGCCCCATCAGAGGGCCCAATATACCTTGCCAGGGGTATAAAGGCATAACCAGTATGATCACTAATTCTGGTGCCCATAGAGGGGACTTATAAACCTACTGGGAACGTAGTTTTGGTACTATGAGGGTATGTTGAACCCTAGTCTAACTCGGTGCTAAGCCTAATCCCTACTGGAAATGTATATGACACAACATAACTGAAATACTAGATAGCTCAATGTTCTGACATGCAAATCTGAGAATGCAACATTTAGGAACATGCTGTGTAACATTTGAAAATTGGAGCATGTTTATCTGTTTAAATAACCTAGAAAGTGTAATTCATGCACTAAGAGACTCTAAACAACTAGGGTTCTGAGTTTCATGCAAGGAACTAAGAAAACTTTCCAATAAAAGATGATAATTCGATTACGAATACTAAAACAACTAAATCACAATAATTATCCAAAGTTTTAGAAACCTTAGGTCTGAACAAGATATAGAGAATCAATAATCTGACTGAATTCTAGGGACCTAGTGGATGAAAGGAACCTACTAGTGAAATCCCACATACCTGGTGACGAAATTCACGAAGAAATCTTTCGATTTTGGGGATGGAACTAAACAAAACCTGTTGCATGTTCTTGAGAGGCTATCACTTCTTTTTTCTCCTTTTTGCTCTATGTTTTATGATTTTGGGAGAATAATTGTTTTGGGTAAGTTCTAACTAAATTATTAGGCTTAAATTAAGTAAAATGATGCAGTTTAGGGGTTAAATGACGTAGTTTTATTGTCCAATGCGTAGGGGCAAAGACCAAAAATGATCCCAACTTAAAATCTGACGAGGCCAACCACGGCGCCACTGTCGGTCTATCGTTGGGACCACAACCTGTCAAGTAGGTCGTGGTTGCTGTACAGTGTCTACTTGTTCAGGGAGGTGACAATTCACGAGCCGTACCACGGCCTTTGTGAAGGACCACAGACCGTGAAGGCCACCGTGGATCTTCACTTGGGTTGGGATCTTCTGGATTAGGTTCACGGACGCAACCACGGCCCATCATCAAGACCAAGTCCCGTGATGGGCTCCATGGTCTTATGCCTGAGCCTGGGTAGTTTCTACCCTTCCTCTACGAGCCCTCCCATAGCTCGTGTGGTGTTCCATGACCTGTGAAGGGATTTGTGGTCCACCACTTCTGGGTGGGTGTGAACCCCGATGAGGGTGACAGACCGTGGTCCTGATCACGGCCCATTAACCCCTTCCTTGTTCACCTTTTTCTACTGAAAAGTCTAAGTCTGATTTCTGAGGTGTTATAGAGCTGCCCTTGGAGGAGCTACTTCAGGAACAAACGGAGGAGCAAACCGCCTATATGCTATCACTTGTCGCCAATAGCAAGAGAATTCGCCAGACGTTGTCACTGGTATGATCAAAGTATTTTATTTTGATGCTTATGCTTTGCTATATCCAGGAGTGAGTCTATATTTTGTGACTTCTTATATTGCCATGGATTTTGATATTCTTTTTGAACAACTTTTTAGCCCTTCAGTGTTTCTACACCTATTGGTGAGTCTATTCTAGTTGATAGAGTTTATCGTTATTGTACAATTTCCGTCAGTCACAAGGACACCATGGCTGACTTAGTCTAGTTAGACATGATAGATTTTTATGTTATTCTAGGTATGGACTAGCTTTATGGTTGTTATGCCTCAGCTGATTGTAAAACCCGATTAGTTAAGTTCTAGTTTCCTAATGACCTAGTTTTAGAGTGGAGGAGTATTTCAGCGGTGCCTAAGGGTCGTTTTATTTCGTACCTTAAGGCGAGAAAGTTAGTTTCCAAGGGATGCAACTATCACTTAGTCATAGTTAATGACTCTAGTGTTGAGACACCACCTATTAAGTTAGTTCTAGTTGTAAGTGAGTTTCCAGAGGTCTTTCCAGATGATCATCCCGGAGTCCATCTGGAGAGAGAAATAGACTTCGATATAGATATTTTTCCCAATACTCATCTTATCTCTATTCCTCCATATAGAATGACTCCAGGTGAGTTACAGGAGTTAAAAGAGCAGTTGAAAGACCTTCTTGAAAAAGGCTTCACTCCACTAAGTGTCTCACCTTGGAGCGCTCCGGTCTTATTTGTGAGGAAGAAAGATGGTTCTCTTAGAATTGGCATAGCTTACCGTCAGTTGAATAATGTTACTATCAAGAATAAGTATCCTATCAAGAATCGAGGGATATTTTCGATCAACTTTAGGTGCCACTTGTTTTTCCTAGATAGACCTCAAATCAGGCTATCATCAGTAAAAAGTAAGAGAAAGTGACATCCCAAAGACAACATTCGGGACACCGTATGGTCATTATGAGTTTCTAGTTATGTCATTTGGTTTGACGAATTATCCTGCAGCATTCATGGACCTTATGAACAGAGTGTTCAAGCCTTATCTTGATATGTTGTTTATCGTTTTGATTGATGACATTCTAAT
The DNA here is from genome assembly GCA_036250405.1 of Solanum raphanifolium. Lineage (NCBI taxonomy): Eukaryota > Viridiplantae > Streptophyta > Magnoliopsida > Solanales > Solanaceae > Solanum > Solanum raphanifolium. Next base: position 7,224 of record JAJOOE010023107.1, on the reverse strand, counting down.
CTATTCGAGGAATGAAGAGGATCATGCTAGTCATCTCATAGTAGTTCGTCAAATCTCAAGGATAGAGAGTTATATGCTAAATTTTCCAAGTGCCAATTTTGGCTTGAGTTAGTGGCGTTCTTAGGCCACATTATTTCTGGAGATGGGATTCGAGTTGACACTCAAAAGATTGAGGCACTACAGAACTGGCCTAGACCCACATCCCGAACTGATATTAGGAGTTTCTTGGGATTGGATGGCTATTATAGGATGTTCATCGAGGGGTTTTCATCTATTTCATCCCCATTGACTTAGAAAGAAGTTAAATTTCAATGGTTTGAAGCTTGTGAGAAATGTTTTCAGGAATTGAAAACTAGGTTGACAAAGTGCCCTAGTGTTGACCTTACTAGAGGGTACGCAAGGTTTTGTTGTTTATAGTGATGCATCAAGAGTGGAACTAGGTTGTGTATTAATGTAGAATGGAAAGGTTATAACTTATGCCTCCAGATAGCTTAAGAATCATGAGATGAATTACCCAACCCATTATCTAGAGTGGGTTGTTGTAGTGTTTGCTTTGAAAATATGGCGTCACTTTTTTATGGTGTTCATGTAGATGCGTTCACCAATCACAAGAGCCTTTAGTATGTGTTTAGTCAAAAATAGCTTAATCTCAGACATAGGAGGTGGTTGGAGTTACTCAAGGATTATGATATGAGTATTCTCTATCACCCAGGTAAGACTAATGTTGTTGATGATGCTTTGAGTAGATTATCTATGGGTAGTACCACCCACGTTGAGGAAGACAAAAAAGAATTAGCCAAAGATGTGCACATACTTGCACAATTGGGAGTCCGGTTAATGGATTCCAATGAAGGAGGAGTGTCAGTGATAAATGGGGTTGAATAATCATTGGTGTTTGAAGTGAAAGAGAAACAAGACCAAGACCCTATTTTGCTTGAATTAAAGGAAAATGTTCATAAGCAGAAAGTGATGGCTTTTGAACAAGAAGGAGATGGAGTGGTGAGATATAAAGGTAGATTAGGTGTACCAAAGATGGATGAACTCTAAGAGAGGATCATGGAGGAAGCTCATAGCTCCAGATATTCTATCAATCCTGGTTCCACAAAGATGTATCGCTAGTTGAGAGAAGTCTATTGGTGGAGTAGTATGAAGAGGGGCATTGCAGAGTTCGTTGCAAAGTGTTCGAATTGCCAACAAGTCAAGGTAGAGCACCAGAGGCCCGGTGGTATGGCTCAGAATATAGATCTTCTGGAATGGAAGTGGGAGATGATCAATATGGATTTTATTACTGGTTTACCACGGTCTCACAGTTAGCATGATTGGATTTGACTGATTGTAAATATAATGACTAAATTAGCCCATTTCTTACCAGTAAAGACTACTTTTTCAGCAGAGGACTATGCTAAGTTATATATTGTAACACCCCGTATCTGAAAAAGGGAAATGAAACCAATTCACAGAAATTTGCAGGTGCAACCCACGCCGGCCACCCACAGACCGTGGAAGGGACCATGGACCGTAGGTGTGGTCCGTGTTTGGGCTGCCAAGCAGTGATCTAACTGCTAAGAACCACGGCCTGAGCAACAGACTGTTGGTCAGACCACGGTCTATGGTTCAAAGCCACAATATCCTGGTTTCTGACCACCAATGACGGTCCACCAGGACGGAGCGTAGGTCAGACCACGGTCCGTCGACTGGGGTCCGTTATTGGTGGTTCGGTGACAACAGATAGTTATTGTTAGGGGCAGTTGGCTCTTTTCCTAATTAACTAGTTCCTATACTGCGTTGTTTTACCCTTCACTAAGACCCCTATATAAGCCTTTTCAACACACAAATTAACCCATTTACTCATTCTTCAAATTTCACAAAAAGAAAAACCAAATCTTCTCTCCAAACATTTCTCTCTCTAGAAACTTGAAGAAGAAGAAGGATTCAACCTAGGGTTTTAAGTCAAGGTCTCAATTCCTCCATTGAAGGCTAGCTTTTGGATTCAAGGTATGATAGTTTTATCTATGGATTCCTTTCATTCATGGATTTCCCAAATTCCTTTATTTTAAAAGGTAGAATTTCCCAATTGAATTAGGGTTTTCTTCAATTATTATAGGTTATTTTCATTATTGATTTAAATAATTGAATTATGATCTTTTATGCATGAATTAATGAAATATGATGATTTTCCCATGAACCCATGTAATCCCCATGTTTTCAAGTTATGAATCATATGATGTGGGATTTTAATCTTCAAGGAAGAGTTTTATGAAATTGAGCATGTATTGCAAGCTTTACATGTATTTATGATGAAATGCATATCTAACCCATGTTTTCTAAGTTTTTATGATTGAAAGTGGGTTTTGAACCTCAAGAGGTAAATTATGGACTTATGCATTTTCTTATGAAATCTATGCAAATGTTTTAAGGGTGCTTTGAGAGTAAAGTACCAATTATGATGTTGTGTTGTGAAAGTATTTTCTCATAAACACATACTAGCATGATGTGAAAGGTTTTCTCACATAGAGAGGATTCTTAGGTTGAAAGGCTTTCTAACCTAAGTGAATCAAAGAGTAAGAGCTATCCTAATGAACTAGATTGGGTTTGTTGTCCAAGGGTACCTTTCAATGATTAATGAAGTCAAGTAAGAAATGACTATTCTGTGGGATTTATGTGTAGCATTGAGTGGATATTGATGATGGGATGGAAGCTCTCCCATTAGTAGAGGCCGGGTTTCTAGAAGCAATCTCATGAGATGGAAGCTCCCCCGTTAGTAGAGGCCGGGTTTCTAATAGCAATCTTCTTATCCCTTAACTATGTGCCCTCATAGGCTGATTAGCTAATGGATCCACTTAAGCTATAAGTTCATGGTTCTACATTGGCAAGTAAGACAACCTTTTTCGATATGGGAGATACCAGGGGATCATGTTTTAGCTTACATGGTCTCTATATCGGTTAAGGCTGATTCCCCACAAGTAATAATGAACTAAGGTTACTTCAAGAAGTATCACATATGAGTTCCAAGGTTTTAAAGATGAAGTTAGCTTGCATTTACCATAATTTTATGACTTATGTTTTCTATCTCTTTTATATCATGTTTTAGCTTGGTCAATTGCATGTCATGAAAGCTAATGTCTCTTTTAGCATAATTTAAATGTTTTTATGCATAACTATCATACATGGTACATTGTTTTGTACTAACGCATATTGTTGCCTACATTTCCCTAAATGTAGGGTCCGGTAGTCAGGGTACTCAGTTTCGTGGCTACAGGTTAACTTCATATACTTCCGAGCATTGGTGAGTCCTAATGCTTCGAGGACGGAGTTTTGTTATTTTACTTTCTTTCATGTATTTTCTCTTTTGAACATGATGTATGGGCTAGGCCCAATTTCATTCTATTGTATTATATGGCTATCATGAGACAAGTGTAGTAGACTTCCGCTTTTCTTTTAAAAATGATTTGGACATAGACTATTATTTTACTCTTATTGTCCTATTTCCTATGTTATGACAGCTAAGTGGCTTGTATGGAGTCCTTCGAGGTTCTATACACCATGTTACTTCTAGGGAGAACCCTTGGGTCGTGACAAACTTGGTTTAAGAGCACAAGGTTTAGAATGGTTCTAGGATATCTCATAAGCCATGCCTAGTAGATTCTTATTCATAAGTGTGAAGCGCGCCACATTTATGAATGAGAGGCTAAAGGATGATTAGGAAACTGCACTTCTTTCATTACTCTTAAGTCGTGCGATAGAGTTTAACTCTATAAGGTGTCTCTCCTAATCCTTATCCTATGTTCTTCAGGATATGGATTCACAAAGAGCTTATACTATAAGGAATGCGAGGGAGAATGCGGAACAAGAAGCTCCTCGCCAAGCTCCTTAAGTTTCGGTCGATTCTTTGGCCGAGAAAGTATCGAATGCGGAATATAGAGTTGCTTTTCAAGTACTAGATCAAGCCATGATGGCCCAAGCCAATAGGGAGGTAGTGGTTCTCGACACTTCCCGTGAACCCAAATGTGGGTACGATGGCTTCAATAGTGAGGGACTTCACAAGAATGAATCCTCCAGAGTTTCATGGTTCCAAAGTTGAGAAAGATCCTTAAAATTTTATTGATGAGGTCTATAAGGTTTTGATGATCATGGAAGTTACGCCGGTGGAAAAGGCGGAGTTGGTCGCTTATCTACTAAAGGGTGAGGCTCAAATATAGTATAACCAATGGAAGGAGGGGAGATCGGAAGATGCGGGTCCTCTTGATTGGGAGAAGTTTAAAGACATTTTTCTTGATAGGTTTTTCCCCCTTGAGATGAGGAAGCCAAGATGCTTGAGCTCATTAACCTTCGACAAGGAAGTATGAGTGTGAGGGAATATGCGCTAAAGTTCACTCAGTTGTCTAAGTATGCTCCATCAATGGTTGCCGATCCAAGGGCTAAGATGAGTAAGTTTGTTTCAGGTGTGTCCGAACTGGTTGTAAAATATGTTACTAATGTTTTATGCAAAATTGATGAGTTCTCTGGTGTGTTTTGGTGAGCTCTCTTTCATTTGTCTTGGTAATCATTTGGCTATTTATTTTTCTTATCAGTCCTTTTCCTCATATAAATATTTATGGGTATTCTTTATTGAGATGTTGGAAATAGTACGGGGAGTTCTCTACTTTTTTCTATGTTAATAATTTTGTTTAAATATGTGCTTCTCATCGATTTGGAAATATGGTGTATTGGTTTTTTGCATGTCATTTTTTATTTTCCCTTATTGTCTGATATTTCTTGAACTTTTTATGGTGGAAAAAATCGGGGTTATAAAATTGGGTATTCAAAGTAATTGCATGCTAGTGTTTTGCCATTTCTTTCTTAGATTTTGTTTGAATTGTAATTGTTGTTGAAAGTTGTACTTCCCCAAATTTATGTTGTCGCTTTTAAAAACTTGAGTCCCAGTGTTGTAGATTATTTTCCTCCTCACAATAATTCCTTAGATCTTGTGAGACACACTACAGCTTAAACTAATATACAATATATGACCAAGATCTAATTTTTACCCATGATTCTATAAAAATCACCTTAAATTTGATGTTTCTAGTTGTGCCCTTTGGTAGGTTTTTTCTGTTAAATTTCACACTTGATATGAGATTTTTGATGAGCTAATAAATAGGTTTAGGATACTGGTGGTTAAGTATGTGGGAAAAAGAAATTAGATTTTGAGATATGCCTTAGAACGTGAATATATTTTAGTTCCGACTTTTCAAATGATTTACTTTTAGGGTGATTACTAATTACTAATATATAGTAATTAGTAGTGCTTCTTGATAGTTAACATTATTCCGTGTGATGTTAATAAGCCTTATTGAAAAAATATGTTACATGGTATAAGTTAGACTCTAAATATTACTAGCTAAGAAAAGAAAGAACAACAAACACATGAAAAGAAAGAACTCTTCTCATAAAAGAAAGCCACTAGCTTATTTCTTGCAAACTAGCTTGCTTATCTGATGATACTTTGAGTTCACATATGTAGCTTATTTATATGCTTCAACCCCTAATAATTGTTGGGTTTAGGATCTTTTTTTCCCTTCCTATGATGATAAATAAAAGTCTTATTAGGACCGGTCCACTTTAGCTCATAACCCCAATATTATGTGGCATATATAAGACTTATTTAGTCTTATTTTCAGAAACACAAAAGAAAAAAAATCAAGAGAAATCCATTTTAGAGAAAGAGAGAAAGAGAGAAAAATTCCATTTTTTCTTTAGAAAATTTTCTACTCAGGCGGTCCACTTCAGATAGAGTTTGCCGCTTCGTTAACCGTTGAATTGTGCTAAATTTTAAACTGAAAGTTCTCAACATTTGATTCTTGCAATTCAATGGTGGAGATCGGATTTGGAGGTCTGTAATTTCTGATTTTGGGGAGTGAACAATAGATCATTTTTGGGTGAAATCTCTCCTTTCATTCTCTAGTTTTGGTTATATATAATTTATCTTGATTATGGGGACGGTATAGTTCCAACTTCTTGTGCTAGTGCATATTGTATGTATTGAACGGGATCGAGTAGAGATAGTTGTTTTAGACTGACTGACAAAAACATACTCTTTAAACTGTTAAATGTACTTATAATCTCAATCCTGATTTAACTTATATATATTTTATCTTGATTATGAGGACGGTATAGTTCCAACTTCTTGTGCTGGTGCATTTTGTATGTATTGAACAGGACCGAGATAGTTGTTTTAGACTGACTGACAAAAGCATACTCTCTAAATTGTTAAATGTACTTATATTCTCAATCATGATATAACTATTATGATTTGTATATATTAATTATCGTTTTGATTTATGAAAAGGTGAGATTCTGAGATGGGTCAATATTCCTGGTAGATTGGATGATTATAATATATATTGGTGAAATAATAAGTTAGTTAATAGAATCCATATCTCAATATAGAGATTGATGATATGCCTTTCTGAGAAACTTATAAGTTTTCATCGTGTCAAACCTTACAAGTGTGTTTATGAATCCGACACATGAAATAAGCTAAGCAATGCTCTAAAGGAATTGATCATTGAATTAAATTCGTTAGTAATTTAATTTATTGATTAGTATCTGAAATCTTTAACATGGGAATTACATAAGTGTTTGGGCCACTCCTTTTAGTTGGTAGGCCGCCAACTTCGCCTTATTTTCTGACCTCACACCCATGATAGCTAATATCTTGTGGACTTCATCAATGAACTATTGAGGGTCTTCATCTAACTTAGACCCATAGAATTCTTGGGGATTAATCCGCACGAAGTCTCTCACCCGAGATGCCGGGGTAGGAGCCTGAGGAGCTTGGGCCCCGTGGTTGGCTTGATTAGCCATAACTTGTGCAAATAAAGTAAGGGCATCCCGAAGATCCCCATTGGTCGGTTGTTCCACGGGTGCATGGGCTCATCTTCCTCTTGTATTAGGCATGATCTAGCATAGCAAAGAACAACTGTTAGGGAATAACTTAATTCAACTCTACAGCATGACTTAGAACATGGAGAAGGGAAACATTTCCTAAAACGTCTCATAGCCTCCTACTCATAGTTGTGGTGCACAACACAACCATGAATCGGACTCTAATCAACGCGGTGTGTTGGACTCTGAGGATCTATCAACGTAGTGCTCTGATACCAAGTTTGTCACGACCCAAGCCTAGGGCCTAGACATGACCGGCGAATGGGGAACCCGAAGGAACCCCAAACAAGCCTCATAGCG
>JAJOOE010023106.1:0-13533 GCA_036250405.1 Solanum raphanifolium | reverse complement strand
CAAATTATAGGTAGCTTATCTATTACAAATATTTTTTCATATTTCTAAGAGCGTTTTTGGATATGTTACATTTTAATTCTTTTGACATTTTATAAAAACTTTAAAAGACTAACCGTCCCACTTTAAATTTTTTACAAAATATCAATGGTGACCATATTTAATTTTGAGAACTCACGCAAATGGATAATAAAGTCATAAATTCTTAATTATATATTATAACTAACATAAAAGAATATGTACTATTCAATAAAAAAAAAAGTACACGTATTAGACCGTGCTAATTTAAGGTTTTCTTTTTTTTTTTTATAAAATCAATTCATGAATCAAGTTAAAATTACAAATCTAAATATTAAAATTTGTTATCTAATCTATTTGAATTTGAACTTTTTTTTTTAAAAAAAACTTTAAAACATTTATACACCGCGCGTAGCGCGGCTAAGTTTACTAGTATGAAAATAAAATACGATAGTAAAGAAATCATCCTAAAAATAGAGAAGAAAACAGTAGCATTAATACATATTTAGGATTTATAGAACATAAGTGCATAACTAAAATGAAAAAAAAAAAAAAAGAAAAAAAGAGAATTTTAAGCGGGAATTGAACCTAGTTCCTTTGGTTTGGGTATTTGCTCACCTAACCTTCAACCAAGTGCACTATTCCCTTTATCCTTAATTATTTGTTCACTTTTGAATTGACACACCTATTAAGAAAATAATAATTAACATAGTGAGTTTATTACTTTACCCCTATTAATTATGAAGTGGATGAATTAAAAATTTAAGATTTTCAAAAAGTTCTACCTTTTTCGAAGTAATTAATTGAGGGTATAATATGTTAATTTTTTTTTGTTCTTTCTTGATTTGTCAAAATAGACAAGTATTAGGGACAAATCGATTTAATCAAATACTCCCTCTGTCCACAATTGTTTGGCAAGTATACTAAAAATAGATGTCCAAGATTAATTGCCAATTTAAACAATCAAGAAATAATTAGTCAATTTTTTCCAATTCTGCCCTTAATGATAGTGTAGTTCAATTGAAAAGTTATGTGGACTTTTGGTATTCTTGGTATAGTAGGGTTATATTAGTCAAATTACACCTTGTATTAAATTTTCCTTGAGGGATGTGCATGACCTTACCCTGACAAACAATTGTGGACGGAGGGAGTATGTATAATAAATACCTAATTTGATAGAAAAACCATGCATCCACGTGTCCGTTATTGTTGACACTAAGTCAGCCTATGAGTAGCAACAACAAACAAGAAGAAACAGAAAAAATTAAAGGCGAAATGGTCTTATGGACACTTGTACTTGTATGAGTTTGTATTCTAAGCCCTTTTAGTTAACTGTTTGTCAACTGAACCCCTAAACCCATTGAAACTTGGTATTTTGAATCCCTTTTTTGACTTGTCATCCTATGTGGCATTTTTATCCAAAGTGCGTGTGATACACATATTTTAAGCACATGAGGCCTTCGAAAAAGACAAGAAATGACAATTTTTGACCTAATCAAGACTCATCTTCTTCTCCATTTATGCATTCACCATTGTTGAACAAAAAGAAGGTTTTTTTTTTTTTTGCTTTTCTACTCTTCAAATCTTTTTGTCAATTTTTTTCCCCCATTTCGTTTTGGTTGCTGCGTGTTGTCTTTCATCTTCTTCAAAGAGCTCATCATTTCTTATGCAAATTTATTCTTTATCACTTTACGAAAGGGTCTTCACAAATACAAATTCCTCCTATTTTTCCACAAAAATGAATGAACTTATCGATCTTACTCTTCAACAAGTACCAGTGTATCCTCTAACCTACTCAACATCGCTAGAGCCGAACACTATCAATCATTCCAATTTCTGTAAATCTTCACATGACAGAACATATCCCTCAGCTCAACCTCACAATATGTACTTGTATCATCGTTAATGTTTTGGAAGGGGTGCAGTGGGTGTTTTAGGGTTTTGGAGAAAATGTCCTAGTGATTTGGGGTCGTCTAGAATAGGCCATGGTTACATACTAGTTTTTCCAAATCGAATGTGGCGTAGTCTTCATCTTTGAGTGGTAGCTCCACCACCACACTGTGGTGGTGACAAATGTCTTACCGGTGCCGCATTTTACTGGTGAGAGAGTTGGAATGAGAGAAGAGAAAGGAGAGAAATTAGGAATAAAATTGGAAGAAAGAGAAAATGATTTCTCAAATAAAATTTAGGGAGTTTAATTTAATTTTACCATTTTATTTCCTATGTGGCAATTAAAAATGACGTGGAATTTGTGGCGTAGTGGTTGTATTACACGCACCATTGACTTTATGAAAAAGGGGTTTGAAATACCAAATTTCAATGGGTTTAGGGGTTCAGTTGACAAATTGTTAAGTAAAAGGGCCCATAATACAAACACATACAAGTATAAGGGCTCATTAGACCACTTCGCCAAAATTAAATAACAGGTAATAAAATTGAAAAATATAATATAATAATAGTGGGAGGAAGACACAAGATAATGCTCGATGATAAACAACTTTTAAAAAGAAAAAACTTAAAAAAGAGAATTTGACCCGTCTTTAATAGTAGACCATATATCAGAAAATAATGTCATACAACTTATGTTTGCACTATGGAAGAAAAGCATAAGATTATGAAAATTAAACTCCTCCTGAGGGACCTATCTATATATATACACTCATTTCAAATCACTCACGTCCATTTTTTCCTTTAATTAAAATTAAATTCTTGTTTAGAAATATGGCTTTTTTCAAAAGGATTTCCCTAATATAATTAGGGGACAGCGCTAAACTTTAAAGGACGAAAGTTATAAAAAGGAAATCATATATATATAAAGCTGGATACAAGATTGTTGATGTGACACCTCTCAAAATCAAGGATTCTTATTTCTCTATTTTCTTTTTTTTTGAGCTTTTTATTAAGTTTTAATTTGTGTAATATGTTTGAAAAAACAAATGTCATCTCACTTATTAATAAAAGATGAAATGACCATTTTTCACCTTTTCCTGTATTTTTTTTGTTTCATTTATGCTACTAATAAATGAATTTAAAAGACTCATAAATAAAAAATATAAATAAACGTAGCAATTAGATATATACCATCATTAATTCCACCTTAAATGACTATTGTAACAGATTTAACATGCACTTAAAACTCAGAATTTAAAGCAAAATTAGAAGCAATCGTTACCTAACCGAAAAACCCAATTAAACGTCTCATCTGTTGCAATTCCCCAATATATGTTAAATTGTGCCTTCACAGGTCTTAGGCAATATTTATAAATAAAAATTGATCTTTCTTCCCAAGTCTATACAGCATCATCAAACTCAATCATGTTTGCTTTGCTTCTGTAGTATGTGTGCTATCTTTTTTGTCATAATTGTTGTGATTATATGCAGTTACATATCATTATTGGCAACCAAATATCATCATCGGATATGTTATTTTTGTGCAGGAAACAGAAAGATTTCAGGTAAAATTATTAGGATCTCAGACATTCATTTAAGTGGAGAGCACTACAAGTATATCATCTTCTCAAATGTTTCTATAATTTTCATAAGTTATTCTTTTACATGTTTGTTCTATTTGTGGAGTTTGAAGAACATTTCTATCTTTGGAGTGCATTGAAACAAAAGGGAAATATAAAGCTGTGAAGAACAAAGAAACAGCCAAAGGTGAAGAAAACACGAGTACGTCGGTCCTTTTAAAAAAAAATTATAATGTAACTATACTATCTGAGAGAGAATACTAATGAACTTGAAAAGTGCATAATAAAAAATTTAAAACAGTTTAACATATGAGTTCTTGCTCGATAAAGCACTATCATTCACAAGTATTTTGATATCTTTGACTCATCTATTTACCTATAGTTTTCTTCTTTTTTTTCTACCAAATAGAATGTTAATTTTTTGTTGTAGCAAGCAACACTTTATATGAAAGCTAACATGTTTAAAATTTATAAAGTATATATAAACAATTCTTTATGGTTTATAACATGTAAAGAATTTTCAAAACAATTAGCATTATAGTTCATAAACTATATAGTAGTAAATTAATTTTCAAATTAATAATGAATTTGTTAAATGAGTAATTTCACCGCACGAAGCGCGGCCAAATTTACGTACTTATATAAAGATAAGAACATGAGTGAAGCAATTAAATATACACCACAAACATGTTGACACGGCAATTAAAGTAAAGTGTATTAACTATTTAAATTTAGTTTCAAGTTGGTAAATTCATTTTTTAAAACAGAAACTATTGTCGTATGGTGGCATGGTTTTTATATTAACAAATTAATTTAAAATTACAAAGCTAGGGGTGCATATTGTCATGACCTGCCACTTTGCGCTTCAAATTTGACATAAAAATAAAAATGAAGAATCTAGAGCTATGGAGAGGTTAGTGGAAGACTCTAGAATTCCTTATATCTTTCAGTTGAACACTCTAGAATGCCTTAGAAAATATCTTAGAATTCTTTAGACTAGTAGAGAATTCTAAAAAGGGGACTAGATTGTAAGATCGTCTCCAACCCCACTCTATTTTACTCTCCATTCTCTATAATTGGAGAGTAAAATAGAGAATTGGGTCTCCAATCACTCTCTAGAAAACTCTCTATTCTCTATTTATAGAGAGGTGAATAGTAATTCTCCAAATTTGGAGAACTACTATTCACCTCTCTATTTCACTTTTTTATTATTTTAATATTATTTCTACTATTTGTAACTAACATATTATTTTTCATATAAGACTATTAATTAAATTTATAATATTAGAAATTCTTTTTAAATATAATATAACATTTTAAAAAATATATTATTTAGTATATAAGTCATCCCGAATTAACGATATTTTGAATATGTTTTTTTCAATTTTTGTCACTTTAAGAGATAATTTGATATTATTATTGATTTTCACTATGAAAAATGCACAAAATTTAAGTGATAAAATGAAATTTTAATTTAAAAACACAATACATGACATAATAATTTAAATATAAGATAACAATACAATACATAACATATTGATTTTTATAATCACAACAATAATTTAGTAATTTGGTAGGTCATTTCAGATTTAATAATATTTGAAAAAAAAAATAGTGTATGATCTAGAGAATTCTTGTGTTTGCGATTGCGGTTGTGCTTGTTGATTTTTTTAATCAAATTTTTTGTAGTTGTTCTTTTAAATGAAGAGTAAAATATTATTTTATGCTAAATAAAGATTTTTTTAGAAATAATAATTTTATATACATCAAAATTATATTGGGTGATTATTTTGAAAAAAAAAGAAAAGAACGGGTTTATATTATGAAATAAGAAAATGAAATAGAAATATAAATAATAATTTAATATTGAGGAGAGAGAAGAAGATTCTGTTTTAGAGAGTAAAATAGAGAATTGAGTTGGAGTTGATTGTCTGAAAAAATAGAAAACTCTATATTTGTAGGTAAAATAGAGTGTAGGGTTGTAGGTGCCCTAAATAAGTAAAGGCTTGAGTAGTAATTTTTATTTACACTTTAGCCCCTAGGAAGTAGTATAAATAGAGGGTTCTCATTTGTAAATCATTCAACAAAGTGTAAGCATTTCACAAGCAATACAAAGCCTTCCTTCAAAGCTTTCGAAGTCTTTCTTTACATTCTCTTAACTGTCTTAGTTTCAAAGGGCTTAATTGAGCTTATAAGATCTTGAAAGATTAGTGAAGTAAATTGTCAAGTGCCCCCACGGAGCTTTAGTGAGACTCTAAGTCCGTGACAATAGACTCGACCCTATGCTCCATTTTTTTTTTTTACTTTTGTTCTAATTTGTTGTCAATGATTGCTCACGAAAGAAGTTCATGTAGAAAACATATAAGTTAACGAGATCACAATAGAGAAAAATATAGCTTAGCATCTCAACAGGATCATTTACATACAAAATATTTCTTTATTTGTTTATATCGAAGGAACTCTATTCGTATGAAATCTAGTATGTGAGGTTCAAAGGTTATCGATGAAGGATAAGCATGTGCAAATTGTTACTTCCATATATAATTAAATAAATATCTTATTTTCCACATATCCTCGTAAATTAATACAGAAGTAAGTTATAAAGTAGTCCAATGGAAAGAACTTTTCGAATTGATATTTCATCACTTTTATGTTAGGTAATTCAACAACTGATGAATTGTTTGTTGAATCATCCAATTCGCGCTCGCTCTAAAAAATAGACTATCCACAGTATAAATAGAGAATTAACAAGAACTACCATTTGCCAGAAAACTCTTCTTTCGATAATAAATCAATCCTTACGCTCAAAGAGATTTCTACCAATGAAAGTGTGGTGCATAGATTTTTTTTTTTATCATCAATAGGACAACTAACCACCTCGAAGCCAAAGGGGAATTTTTTTTTGCTAAAAATCCGAAAGGGCACATCAAAAAAAATTTAAACTAAAAGGGCAAAATCGCTCCTAACGAAGCGATTTCTCTCTGACACAATATTGATGTTGTTACTTCATTAAAAATAAAAATCGCTGCTAGAATAGCGATTTTATCCAAAAAAAATTTACTTCTTTTTCATTAAATCAATTTTAAATCCACTTTCCTTTCCTTACATCGTTGCAGGGGCAGCGTTGTATCTAATAAGTCCTAATAAGTCAACAAAGGACTTATTAGGAAGTTTAGTTTGTCGGCAGATATAATTAAAGCTTGATTTATCTAGAAAACTATGATAAAAATCAATTAAATTAACACTTATGTGGTCCATTGTACTTGATGACGATTTTACTTCTCCTTTTCCTTGCAATGTGTGGTGTGGCCCTATCTATTTTTTCTCAAAGCCTAATTGACTCCCTACCTTCAAAGCCATCATTTTGCTTTAAAGGTATAACCCCTTTAAGATTTCTCTTCCGTAAGAGAATTCAAGAATTTATATGCAATTGTTGTCCTTTTCCTTGCAATGTGTGCCTTGTCAGAGATTTTTAAATAATAATAAAAAATTTTAATAAAATCGCTGCCAGAAAAAAAAAATTCTTATTAAAACGCTGTCATAGGATCGATTTTAGTTTTTTTTTTTTTTAAAATAAAACCAAATTCGAGAAAAATGCTGCCCCTGCAGCGATTTAAGGAAGAAAAAAAAATTGGACTTAAAATCACTGCTATAGCAGCGATTTTAATGAAAAAAAAGTTTTGGATGAAATCGCTACTAAAACAATGATTTTTATTTTTAACGGCGTAACGACATCAATATCATATTCAATGTCAAATCTGTAACAACAATAATACTATCATTAAAAGACGAGTTTCTTTATCTCCACCCATCTAATATCATTGTCAGTGTCAAAATCTATAACAGCAATAATAATATCATTAAAACGAGTTTCTTTATCTCCACCTTAAAAAGACATTTAGAAAGGTTGTTGGCTATATCCATCCATAACAAAGTGACATATTTTAAAAATAACATACGGTGATAGTGACGCTTTGGATGTACATATAATTTTCATTTAATAGTGAATGACAAGTTTTTTTTATTTTTGAAATCGACCAAAAATGAATTAGTCTTAGGTGTGTTGGGATATATTATATGATGCGGATTTATTTGAAAATGAAGAGTTTTTCCTTTGGAAACTCTGAAAATCAAGTATTTTTCGCTAGAAAACTCGTTATTGACTTATATAAAATATAAGAAAAATTTATCTAAATAAACGAACTTATTTTACCATATTTTTAAAATTTCGTATCATTTGAAAAAATTACAAAAATTCCTACTCTCTCATATTCTCTGATACATATTTACGTGATGCATCGGTCAAATACATTACTTTACGCGATGTATCAATCGGATACATCAGTTACACGATGTATCGGGACGTAATACATCATTAAACGCGATGTCTCGAGACGTAATACATCACTATATGTGATGTATCGAAATGTTGAGCGGTGTGTTCGAAATTGAAATGCGATGTATCGGGACATTTTTGGGATGTATCTGAATTCCACCAAATTTAAGAGATTTTTGTAATTTGAAAAATGATAGAGATAGAATGTAAATAATTCTTAACACTATGAGATTTGTGTAAAATTCTCATTATTAAATCTAAACTAATCAGCCATTCGTTGGGATAAACGACGTCGAATGTGTATAGCTCGTATGCAAGAATCGACATGATTTGAAAAACTTACGAATAATCCATATGATCCGAAAGGTAAATGGTTTTATTCATATATTGTCCAATACACAAATTGGAACAGCTTAATTTTAGTACTTGTTACAATTACAACTCCAATTCCTCATATTTTGAGTTTAGTTTTGGCTAATTCTGATCATTAGAGTTGGGTAATTGTAATTCCAAATCAATTGATTTACATTTACTCAACTGATTCATCTTCTCTTTATTTACTTCAATATCCTCTGCATTTGTCTCCATCTTTTTGCCCCACAAAAATCCGTAAAGCCCAGCCACTACTATGATTGACCCTACAACTCTGATATATTTCAAAAAATGATCAAACAAATGCTAAATGTTTTACAATATTTTTTTTTTATAGTAATTAGCTTACAATATGAAAATAAAGTATTTGGCTTTATATGCTTACACTCCAAGGTATAATTTCTCACGAAGCAAAGTCCAACTGAGAAATGCAGAAATAACCAACAATAACGGATTGAACATCGAGACATATAAAGGACCTTTTTTCTCGATGCACCATGAGCTCAGGAAAAATACTAATGATGTACTCACAGCTCCCTGTTGTCAACATTAAATAAAACTTATCATGATCATAAACAAATTACTCCATATGATACTTTCTAGTCTTCCTTTAATTAATCAAAGAAAAAGTGAAATTCGTAACTTGTAATTGAATAGGATAAGTTATCCAAATTTTAGCATGTTAAATTATACTTTTTCTGTCCCAACTTGCGTGGATTTTTCGTTTTTCAAGATTCAAACAATTTAAGTTTGACCAAGAATTTGTGCATGAAGTCTTAAAAATATTTGTAAACTACATAAAAAGTAGTATAAGTCACAATAATTGACAATTAAAAAGATAAATGGAAAATTTACTGTCAAGGATATAACTAATTTGAATATCGAAATCTGAAAGATACCGAATAAATTGGGACAGATGAAGTACTATATATAAATTTGTTATATAAGTAAGTTATTAAATAGATAAGCAAAGCTAGAGTCGTACATTATAGACCACAGAGAGAGCTCTAATGGGGTTTAAAGCCCATTCAGAAAGTTTAGGGACGATGCAAAAGCCGATAATGACACTCTCCACACTTGCCATTAAGCACATCAAAGTTATGCATGTATATGGAGCTGCATACTTCTCATTTACCTTTGTCTAATTAATTTAACCAACAAAAAGATTTGTTAGAACTAAAGTAGTACTAGTTTTTTTACTTTTCAAAAAATTAGAGCTGTGTGTGGATGGTGTAGTAGTATATATTACCTGAATGATTAACCAAATGGCATAAGTAAGACTGCATACTATAAGTAAAAAAGGTCCTAAAAGGAAGTTGGAATGGGAAGAATTGACATCTTTGCCTGTATTTTCTGCAAATTTCCAGTGAAATCCTAACTGACCAATAACAACTTTTCCATGATATAATGACAATAACATTGCACCTCCAACACATACTATTGTACCCCAAAACTTAGCTTGTCCTGCTATACTTCTTAATCCCAATTTTTCAATCCTGCACCCACAAAATTAAAATTAAAATTATTTTTACTTTTGAATATTTGTAGAGAAAATACAATTAATTACCCCAAGGGTACGGCTATGATAAATGTGAAAGCTGGGATTAGATTATCAATGGCAGAAGCAATCGTTGGAGTTGAATTCGTTAAGCCGATGAACCATGCATATTGGTTCGCTGTTATCCTGCCATTAAAAAAAGAGAGTGAAAATTCGAGTGTATAATTATATACAACAACTATGAGATCATGGTCAGTTAAGGCTAAAGTTTCATTAAAGAATTTTTTTTCACGGTAGAACCTCAAATAATTCGTTTCTCACTTTTCCATTGTGTAACTCACATGCCACGTACGTGGATTTATTATTTCAAATAGAAAAGAAAATTATTACCCGAAAATAGAACACAAAAATATCTGGAAAAGAACAGAGATTGTCAACTTGGATTCATTTTTCCTGTCAAAAAACAAGATGCATGAGTAAATAAAAAAAAACTGATTCAAGAGACAATATTATGTTTTCGATTTCCAATTGCAGGGACAAAACCCATCAATTAATTTGCCAAGAAAAGAAAATTCATTCTTAAAAAAAATGTGTCTCAACTCTCACTCTCACCCTATTGGTTTTGGGATGTTGATAACTATGGACTTGTGTTGCATAAAACTTATTAAAAAGAGAATTTTGCTGTTTTGAACATGAGATACCTCTCGAAGTAGAAAGCAAATGGAGCAATGGAGATAGTTGCAAAAATAGGCCTATAAGCTGACTGAACAAAAGGATTCATGCCACCATCCATCACTAACTTTGATATTATTATCATTCCAGCAAACCCTAATTGCACAATCACCATTACCACAAAAGCCAACAATTCATTCCCCATTTTCTTCCTTCTTGATCGATCGATCGCCCAAATTAAACACTACTTCCAATAGTTTAATGGCTGCACAAGCTCTACGAAGTCAGAATCAAATTCCTCCTTCAAGGCGAAGGGAAGAGAATGATGGTGATTTGTGTACGATAATAGGCGCAAGGAACTATATCTTTATAGGAAGGTGAACTAGCTAATTAGTATTACAAATATATTAAGGAACTATTCCCTATCTGGTTCACTTTGATAATTACTTGTAGTTCTTATTATTAAAAATAATTGTCATTTTTAAATGGATCGAAGGGAGTATTCGAAGGAGAATAAATGTTAAGTATTAATTACTTTCTAAGCGACCACATTTATACACATGTATATAATTTTATAATATAACAACTGGATAGTGTACATTTGTCATCTAAAAAGTTGGGAAAAGGGCTTAATATACCCTTTAACTTTGTCATTTAGAGCTGATATACCCTCGTTATGAAAGTGGCTCATATATACCCTTACCGTTATACAAATGGCTCACATATACTCTTACCGTTACAAAAAAAGCTCACATATTCCCTTCATCTTATGGAAGTGAGAAAATTAGTTTTAAATTATTTTTTTTTTACTTTAGATTTTTTTAAAAATTATATAGGGGTATATGATCGATCTTTGTAGCAAAGTTCAAGGAATATTTTAATCTTTTTCATACAATAATTATTTTTTGACTTCTTTGATTATCATTATTCGAGTTTTTTTTTTTCTTTTATTCTATAGAGTGCAGAAAAATTTTAAAACCATTTTTTTGCGGCTATATTGTAATTTAGTTTTTGTATTTGTAAAAATAAAAAAAAAGTGGGGCATCTATAATAAATTTTACAAGAAATTAGTGAAACATAAATAATAAATTCATCATTCCACTACACTCGATTCAAGAACTGGAGAATGAACTAATGCATAAATTTGACCATCAATATAAT
Source organism: Solanum raphanifolium (assembly GCA_036250405.1). Classification (NCBI taxonomy): domain Eukaryota; kingdom Viridiplantae; phylum Streptophyta; class Magnoliopsida; order Solanales; family Solanaceae; genus Solanum; species Solanum raphanifolium. Next base: position 2,009 of record JAJOOE010023106.1, on the reverse strand, counting down.
AAATTTAAATTAGTCATTGAAACAAAAAAGTCAAAAAAAAAAACGCGTGAGGAGGATCAAATATAACCCCATGGATTATATTTTTTTTGAAAAGATAATTCTAAAAATTAATTTAAATTAATTTTTTTCACTTCCATTAGAGAAAAAGGGTATATGTGAGTCATTTGTATACCAATAGGGGTATATACAAGCCACTTTCATAACAAGAGTATATTAGTTCTAGATGACAAAGTTAAAGATATATCAAACCCTTTTCCCTAAAAAGTTTGATAAGCCTGGTTTAATAAGTTAACTCCCATAAGAAAACAGGACTTTCATTTATATGTGTAATTTTTCCAATATTTTAATGTTTAACCTTATAATTTATATAGACAAAATAATAAGTAAAGAAACTCTCTCTCTATATATATATATATATTTATTTATTTTTTTTTATTTTTTTTATTGATTAGGCCCAATAAAGATGCATCAGAGGGTTGATTGGGCGTCGCTTATGCGACTATCCCCCATCACATCGGATAAGAAAGAGATGGGTACTGATCTTCTAATTATATGAGCTAACTTTCGAAGAAGAGTTTAACTCAAGATTTAATTTATTACAAAAACAAACAGAATCATAGAAATTAAGAGTGAGTTTTGTACGGCGAAAAATATATTAAGTACTAGTATCTTTTAATGTTTTGGTTAAAAAATTACAAATGAATGGACATATTTACATGAGTATTTTTTATTTTCTTATTTACTCAATAGATTCGTATATGAATTATGAAATCAATGGAAAAATAATTTAGATATTGAGGCATTTGATCATTCGATATCATATCACGATATGAAATTATGAGATAAAATCAATATTATGATTTTATATCTTGAGATGGAATCTCATATTCTTCAAAAACTATGATATGAGAATTCTTTATCATGGTTTGAGATTTTTTAAAATAAAAAAATTAACCCATAAGTTTATATTTTGTTAAAACAACCCCACATTTATATCTATTAACTATTTATTTCATATGTAAATAAAATTTATAATCATATCATTGCTTTTTAAAAATTATTATCCTCACCAACATAAAATTTATAATTACTTTAAATCAATTCCTACTTTATCATTTATATTCATCAAGTTCATTATCAAATTTATTTATCAACCAAATTATTACTAGTACTTTAATGTTTAATAAAAAAATTCATCTATATTAAGTAAAAACGACTGATCACAATGCCTTATAATAATTTATTATGCGATTTATAAAATTTTATTTATTTGGTAAGATTGAATAAATAATTGAGACTATTATAATAGTCTTACAACTTATGAGATTCTATGTTTATAATAAATATACAACATAAAAACTCCAAATTACATGTCCAAACAAAACTTCAACTCCATCTCATAATTTCATATCATGATTTTATATCGCAAGGCAAACTGGCCTAAGTTTTTTTTTACTTTAGAGAATAGAGCTGATCGAATGGTCTAGTGAGTAGTGTCTATATAAACAGCATATATATTTATTGGAATAAATAGATCTTGTGTCTACATGTTCTTCTGACCCACAACATATTTTCAGTTTTTGGAATATTTTAGTGGAAAAATACCTAAATTGTAGAAGCAATAATATTATATTTAACTATTTTCCCTTTGTCATTCGAACTAATTATCTTAAAATTAAAAATTAGGATATTTATCATTAAAACAACTCTTTATTATCAATATTTACTCTGTGATTCAAACTAATTATCTTAAGATTAAAAATTAGGATATTTATCATTATAACAACTCTCTATTGTCAATATTTACTCTATTAAAGGTGCATGAAAGCTGAAAAAAGAAATTAGCATGAACCTAAATTAAATGATACGCATGGCACCTTTTAATTGGGTTTGTCCAATTAAACTATTCTTAAATCTTTTTTTTTGTTTTGTTAATATATAGTAATTATATCTCAAACAAGTAACTAGGTACAAGTTGTGATAATTAAGACGGTGAATTTTTGTGGGGG
>JAJOOE010023105.1:0-17159 GCA_036250405.1 Solanum raphanifolium | reverse complement strand
ATATATATATATATATATATATATATATATATATATATATATAATTCGGTTTTTTCAGTTTTCATTTTTCTGAATCCGAAACCAAACTAAAAAACCAAACAAAGTAAATTATAAATCCAAAACCAAACAAAAAATCCAAAAATTCAATCCAAATTAAAATTCAGTTTGATTTGGTTTGATTTTTCGGTTTAATCCAAATAGTGCACACCCCTAATCTGAAGTATATGCCTATGTTGGAAGTTTTGGCAGTATATGTATATATATATACTTTTAATATTGATTGGAATCTTCCAAGTAATCGGTGAAATGTTAAATAAATAAATTGCATGGATTAGTTTATTTTATTTGACTCAAGATCAATTTAGTAACCGGTTAATGCTTCAAACCTAGTTTTTAAAAGATAAAATATATCGACAAGATTTGAAGCAGGGGCATCTGTAATCATTTAAAATTTATTAAATATACATTTATAAAATGATTCGGATTATATTAAATTAATAAATATATAAGTCCAAATAAATTATGGATTAATATAATTGGGCTAATTATTTAAGTCTAATAAATGTGAATTTAATTGATTTGGGCTATAATAGATGAGCCCAATTTCCCAAGTCCAATTTCATCTCATTCTAAAGGACCATTTTTTTGGTGCCATGTGGCAAATGACGTGGCATGCCAAGTCAAACAAAGAAGCCAATAAGATCATGACATGTGTCAAAAAGGACAAGCCCGCTCCATGAAGCCCATATGTCATGTCACTTAAATCTAATTGTCCGAAGGGAATTTTGTTCCAATCACAACTCCTCTATTCTAAAACTATAAATAGGGGTCCTCATAATTCAGAAAAGGGATAGAAAATGCTAAACAAGAAGCTAGAGAAAATATGTGGTACAAACGCCATAAAATTCTCTATAAAGCTACAAGTTTAAGAATTCAAGTTCAAGAATGATCAAGATCAAGACCATCGGATTCAAGAACAAGCTCGAAGCCCTTGAATTCAAGTAAAAGTCAAGATCAAGATAAAGTTCAAGTTCAAGTTCATCAGAGATTCAAGAACAAGCTTTAAAGCCCTTGAATTTATATTTGAAAAGGCGAATTCAGAGGAATCATAGAGATTGTCCTAAAAATGGGTATTAAACAAAGGACGTAGTGGATTAGGTAAAACCTATTTTGAGAGGAAAGATCTATCAAAGCAGAAAGTCCAAAGCCAAAGGTTTTTTTCAATGCGTATGCTTTAAAAGTCAGACTTGGAATATATTATTTATCTGTACTTTATTAATGGGATAGGAATTCGTAGTGGGACGTTCTTTTCATAGATCCTTCGAGCGAGAAAGGTGCTGCGCAATACGATTTTTGCTATATTTTTCCGTTCTTGATTATTATTTTCTCAACACGAATTTTATTGTCTACACCCATGTATAACATTTCTAGATGTCATAACATTCTATTCATCTCTCATTTTTCTGTATAGTTTCATTATCAAGTTGTATTTATTTTTATATTGTTAGGTTTTAGGAGTTTTTAAGACTAGTATTTTTTTCAAATTTCTATTTGGTTGTTTTGGAGCATAGTGAGATGCTTGCATGTGTTGATAGTTGTTAGATATATTGTGTTGTTGTACTATTTTACTTTTTATTTTTATTATTATTTTTTATTTTGAGTTCTTCAATTTTAATTTTTTTGTACTTTTTTCAAGGATAGTCCAGTTAATTCAACTATTTTTATTTTATTTTGAAGATTAGATTTTTTAGGATTAGTTTTATAGGTGCATTAGAAAGATGAAATTCATCACTAGTGAGAAAGGTACTTTAGAAAATGAAATTTGCTAGACATCATGGGAATTCAATCAATATTTGAAGTTGTTACATGTGATCAATGTATTCTCTGGTTTAACCTATATTTTTTTACCATATTGTCATGCCTACATGAAAAAAAAATTAACCTATAGCATATTTCTTTGTATTGCCACATTATGTAGCCAAATTGTCTTGTTTATATTTTTATTCAAAGAGTCCTTAATGCACTTTGAGTTGAAAACCTTAGAGAAGAAAAGGGAAATTAGAAAAAAGGAAGTAAAAAGACTTAGTAGGCGTTTGGCCATGCGATACCATATCACGGTATGGTATCGTTAGATGGAATCAGTATTTGGCATGCGATTTTACGCTGATTTCATCTCATGATTCCATATCATCATATGTGATTCCATATTCTTCAAAAACCATGATAAGGAATCATATGGGAATTCCATATCATGATTTAAGATATTTTAATACAAAAATTGATCCACGAGTTTATATTTTGTCAAAATAATCCCACATTTATGTTTACTAACCATTTATTTCATATGTAAATAAAATTAATTATAATGACAACATTACTTTTTAAAATTTATTATTCTCACCAACATAAAATTTATTATTCTTACTGACATAAATTTATGTTCAATTTTTTTTTATTAAATTTATTATTGTCCGTACTATGTGGGAGGATTATATTAAAGACTAGTACACTACAATTTATATTCAATTTTTTTTTATTAAATTAAAGTTAGATGAAATAATTACTTAAGTGGAGAATAAATAGGTTTGTAATAATTTATTAAGACTAGTACACAACAATTTATGTTCAATTTTTTTTATTAAATTAAAGTTAGATGAAACAATTACTTAAGTGGAGAACAAATAGCTCTGTAATAATTTATTATGCGATTTTATAAATTTTTGTTTATTTGATAAGATTGAATAAACAATTGGGACTATTTTAATAGTTTTACAACTTATGAGATTTTTATGTTTTTGAGAAAATATACAACACAAAAATTTCATATCGCATGTCCAAACAAAACTTCAATTTCATCTCATGATTCCATATCATGATTCCATATCGCATGGCCAAATGGGCCCTTAGAGAGATCTGGTTATGTGGTTTCAAGAAGTAGAAAGTGGTGTCCAAGTGTAAAATTAGCTATGCTTGTTGTTAAATGAGGATTAAAGCAAAAAAATTGATATAAATTGACTACAAAAAGTTGAGCAGTAGGAAAAAGAGGAGAGAATATCCTTGTTAGTACGGATGGCAATTGTAACACCTCGGAAAATTTTTGAGCTAAGACTCAAACCATTCCTCATTGTGAGTAGAATTTTTACCAAGGAATTTAAATTTTCTTAAGTGTTAAAGGTCACTAGATGTAGCACCTTGAGTTCCAAAAAGAACTAAAGAGAAATTCATCCAAGTCATTCGTAAGTTCTTTTAAGTTTTGGGTCAACTTCAAACTACCATAATTTTTAGCACAGGATGAGTTAGGAGACCCATGAGGTATCAAATCAAAGATATTTGAGTTCTCTTTCCAACGCCACCGAGTTTGTTAAAATCTATGTTTAGATGAGAAAGATATGACTGTTTGAGTGCAGCCTCTCTAGATAGGTCAATTTCACCCAAACTAAGGAGGGGTATTTTAGTCTTTTTCTTACCCCCACTTAGTCTAAGCGTGAATTACACCCAATTTAGGGTCTAAACTAATTAGAATCAGTTTCATTCATCCCCAAAACGTTGTAGGTCTTTAGAGAGAAGATTCAAGAGGAGAAAAAGTCCAAGGTTCCAAGCGTTCATCCAAGATTTTGCCAAGAACCTAGTTCTTTAAGGTATGTAAGTTCTCATAGTGTGGGGTTCGTTCACCCACACGCCAATCATGTGATTTTTATCTATAATTTCATTCTTAAGGTTGAATGATTTGAGTTCTTGAGGAGTTTCTTGAGGTTTTGTTCTTCATTCCTTGTTAATGGAATTTGATGAGTTCTTGAGGTGAGAGTTTTACGTTTTGAGTAGAATTTCATTTACATGTATTGGGTTTACAAATCTAAGAGAATTTTGAGGAAGACAATCAATTATAGGTGAATTAGGACCAAAAATTGAGAAGAAAAATTTGTCAGATTTTTCTGGGGGAGTGGTGGCGCATCGCGCCCCATCTGCGCCAGAGAGGCTGGCATGGGGAACCTGCAGTGCGCCAGAAATTACCCTCTGAAATTGAGGGGCTGGCTCCCTACACCAGGGTCACCTGTCCCATTCTTCTTCCATCATTTGTTCCGTCTGAATTCCTTTAAAACATATCTTCGCTCTCTTCTTGATTTTAACTATCAAAACTACATCTAATCATCAAGAAATCCTATATATCATAATCATGATACTTGAATTCATAATTTAAATTTGAGGTACAGTTAGAGTAATGTTAGAGAAAGTCCCTTTGAGTCTCTTCGAGGAGTCTTCTACAATTACTTATAATTGTTTCAAGACTCGAGTAAGCGAGTATGAGAATGAGGAGAGTGTATTCATGAACCTACATTATTATTGAGATCCTTGAGTCGAGTGTTCATGCCCATAAATTCTGCATGAACTCCATAAATTTAGTATCTTGGAGTTCTAAGTTCTTGAGTATTGAGTTCCTAATTCTTTTGAGATTATATTCCTAATTATGGGACTACCATATGTTATACATAAAGGTCCTTGAGTTGAGTTGTTCATGCCCATAATTCTGCATGAATCCTATGAGTCGAGCTTTTTTTTAGATGAGTAGTATCATTAAGTCCTTGAGTTCTGGAGTTGTTGAGTTCCGAGTATTGAGTTCTATATATGGTTATTGAAAACCTTGAATTGAGTTGTTCACGTCCATAATTTGGCATGAACTCTATTTTGAGAAGTCTTTTACCATTATTTATAATTTGTGTTAAACTTGAGTAAATGAGGATGAGGAGAGCTGAATTTCATTTTTCAAAATAAATATATGGGAATTAAGTATTCCCAATAGTAAATGTTTCTTACATTTAAGATGAGAAGAATCTTCGATTTCTAAATGAGTTCATAAGGAATTTCGAGCACTATCTCTTTTAAGATAACCTTCTGAGTAATAAAAGCAAAGTTTGAGGATGAGGAAATGTTTTTAAACATATGAGCATGAGTTATATTATTGGGAATACTATTGAGCACCGGTATGGTAATGAGTTCAGACAACTCAAAATCCTCATAAAACATGTATGCCAACATGGATAAAAAGGGTCATACTTTTTAGATGATTCCTTATTGCTTTTAAATCATAGCTTAGTTGATCCACTTAGTTGAGGATATCTTATGCTTCGACAAGGTATAGAACAGTTCTAGAAGCATGGGCGAGACATTGTACCATCACATAGCTCATAGTGATGGTTGTCGGTTAGAGAATCTCCAAAATAAGAGTTATTATTGTATTTTTTACATACAATTGAGTTATTATTGTATCTTTACATACAATTGAGTTATATCTACATTTTTAAAAGTTTTTCCATATATTGCATCTTTTATTGTTTTTTTATCCTTGAGTATCTTGAGTTGAGTATCTTGAGTCGAGTATCTTCGAGTTGAGTACCTTACCATTGAGTTGAGTATCCTATCCTTGAGTGGAGTTTGACTTTAGTTGAGTGAGTTATTAAGAGGTAAGTATATTTCTTTTCTGTGCGTTCAAGCTTATGTTTATGGTTCATAATTCCCCTTACATGCTCGTATATTCCATGTACTGATTCCATTTGGCCTGCATCTTTTATGAGGCAGATACAGGTTTTCAGGGTCATCAACAGACGCTCTGTTGATACCACTTGCAGTTCCAGTTAGCTTTGGTGAGCACCCTTGCTTCCGGAGGGTTCCACTTTTATTTTCAGCTGTTAGGATGTCGGGGGTCTTTTCCTAATAATCCTTTTGTAATAGTAGAGGCTTCATAGATAGTTTAAAGGTCGAAGAGTCTATCATTATTTCCTTTGTTGTTGTAATGTTTTGAGTCCATGAGGATTTAACTAATACTTGTTAAATTATTTTCAAACGATTATTGGAGTTGAGTTTAAATTAAGTTTTTAAAGTTATTTTGCATCATGAGTTTTCATTTTTCTTGAATAAGTCTTCCACAGAGTAATGAGCCAGGCCAAGGGTTCGCTTGGGAACCAGCAATGGTTTTTGAGTACCAGTTACGTCAAGGGTGTAGGTTCGGGGCGTGACAAATTTGGTATCAGAGCACAGAGTTCAAGTGTCATAGGGTATCTATGAAGCCATGTCGGTAGGGTCTTGTTTATAGTTTTGAGAGCCCCACTTCTATAAACGAGGGACTACATGCATTTAAGAAAAGTTTCCTTTTTTTATACTCTTAATAGTGAAATAGAACTATGTCATAAAGAGCTTATTCAAACTCGCGCATTTCCCAAATTAATTCGACTACCCCTCATACTCAAGGTAGTTGAAAAGCAAAGCTCAGATTCTTATCGATGAGTTACTCTCCGCAAAAATCTTGAGAAAGTCATGAGACTGCAGAAGGGCTTGAGAAAAGCATGTGATTGAGTTTCACTATTGAGACTCAAAAGAATGCACCCATATTTATATGATTCGTGCGTTTGAGCTGAAAATGTGATGTACTCTCTTCTCTAAACCTTATTCAGGTGAGACCCTTATGAGAATGTGTGTTTAGAGCTTGGGTAATAATTTCATTCTAAAAGATAGTATGAATGACGAGATTATGAGGAGCAGTAGTAAAGAGTGCCAGAGTTAGAGGAAAGTATGCAGAGGTTCAGTAATCTAAGAAAGGGAGATGGTGTTTTGGCAAGCTATGTTACTATAGTCATGCACCTAGTAAGTTATTAATGAGGATTTTCCCTTATGGGTAGACTAAGAAGTGATGAGTTGTGAAGGTTTCATGATAGGAGGTAGAGGAATAATTACAAGTTAGTATGAGTTAGAGTATATTTTAACTAGAAAAGAGTTTATGATGAGGTGTCATTGTGTTGGTAATGACCAAGTGTAAGTGTTGAAAAGAAGAGCATGAGTATTCATGAGGTGATAGATCTAAGCTAGGCTTATGAATTTTGAAGGGGGAATTACATGGTATTCAAAGGATGATAGAACTATTTGAGAGATAATGCGCAGTAAGTGAGTAAATAGTACTTAAGTTGTGAAATGAAAGGTGAAGGTAATCTGTAGGTAGGTAGACAGAGAGCTAAAGATTGACTACTCGTCATGAGATCTTAGTGGGTGAGTGTTTCTTGACTTTTATGGTAGTCGCAAGTAGTATAAGGTATGAGCAATCATATTGATATTCGTGTTTAGTACTAGACACTAAGCTTGAATTTGAGATGAGTGTTGTGATAAAAAGATGGCAACATGAGGGTGATGGTGTTAGTTTGAGATCTGATCTAGTAGGTTTGACCTGAAATAAGTGAGGAAATCAATGTGGTAATATGATCCATAGAGGAAAGAAATGAAGGTAGAGTAGTAAGAGGTACACCTGAGATGGTATGTGGCCAGAGGAGGTCCCAATTGAGGTTATAATTGTTATGTGTGCCTAGATTGTATAGTTGAGATGCCAATATGGTATAGGTTGGTGCAAGTGAAATTTTCCTAAAGAGTTAGATGAAGCAGCCTTAGGAGCCAATGAGAAGAGGTCAAGAGAAACATCTTAGAAAGAGGTCTCAGTACCTGCTTATTGAGAATTTGGTAGTCATGAGATAAACTTTTCCCTAGTGTTAAGGTAAAGGGGATGTAGACCAGTTCAGAGACGATGGAATAGGTCCATAACTTTCAAGTGTCAGCTTTAGACCTAAGGGGGAGATGATAAGATGAGAAATCAAGTCAAGTGTTGAGAATAAGATAGTAATGAGTTCAAAAGAGCATGGGAAATATCTTTTCAAAGGTCCTTTTAGTAGTGAAGTGATGTTAGAAGGAGAAGGTTAATGTTCTTATCGTGATAATGATGGTATGATAATTCCATCTAAGGTTATAAATGAGTAGGAAGAGGAGGATGAGGTTTTACTATGAGAAATAGTTAAATGAGAGCCCTTAGTTGGTTCCGAGTAGTAATGCGGGAAATTCTAGATGGTATGGCAGGGATGATGAGAGAATGAGAGCTTCTTAAGGAGCTGGTTAGTAGAAGTCCATGGAGTTGTTAGAGTACTAAGCTTGAATGTGGTGTTGTTAAACATTAGGTGGTTCTTGATATGAGCTCAATGTTGATTAAATGTGGTGGTAAAGAGAAATATTCTTGGAATGAGATTCCCTATAGAGAGGTATAGAACCCGAACCGTAAGATTTGGGTTAAACTTGAATATAGTAAAAGCGTGCCGTTAGACTCAGGCCTTGGTAAGAGAAGTCATGTATGATGTGGGGCCAAAAATACATATCTTTAATCATTATTTGTCTCACATTTAGTATTTATATTTGTCCTTTTTTAGCATGGATTTTATGAATTGTGCTAAATAGTGTATTTTATTTGTAAGAGTAAATTGGTATACAAATGAAGAAGTTTGTAGATTGGTATACAAATGAAGAAGTTTGGAGCTAAAACGAATTAAAGATGAAAGATTGAAGAAGAAATCAAGCAAGCAACTTAATGGATTAAATTCAATATAATAATATATAATATATGAAGTGCAAAGATTGCAAATTGCTAATTGCTAATCAGCAAATAGAAAGTCTGCCACGTGTCACATTATGAAACAAGGAGCTGCACACAAATCTTGAAGGCCGCGGATAGAGCGCGAGTCAAACAGAAAATATAGAGAGCTCGATCAATCCATTAAGTTAAGGTGATTTGTGTTAAGGAGTGATGCCCGGACGAACAATTTGCTTGGTTACGAAACAGGATGAAATATAAATGCTCGCCAGTTAGGCCTGCTTATTCCCGCTCAACGATGTAGTTAGGCAACTAACTGGAGTAGGCGACTAGAGGTCTAGAGACCCGACTCATACAATTAACCCTATAAACCAATAACTTGACAACTAAAATTAGTTTTAAGCCAAGAATATGATACATGAGATCCAATGCATGCTGCAACCTTGGAATTTTCCAACCATTGTAAGTAATCTTATTATTTAATTCCTGCATTCTTTTCTTTATAAATAGAAATAAAACACTTTTGGCACTCTTAAATAAATAATTAGACTAGTATAATTTAGTAAAAATAGTTAATTGACAAGTTCTTTGGGTTCGATAATCTGGCTATTTTAAGAGCCACTGTATTACTTGCATGACCACGTACACTTATGTGTGCAATTGGAAGCAACAATGTACCCTTGTGGGAGCTATGAGTTGCAGCCAATGAGGTATGACAATAAGGAAAAAAGAGCATAGTTGAGGAGTGTTGCTAAGCTTAACAGCTAGCAGTCATATTACCCCAGGCATGGTATTCCTATTCTTACTTCATGCCTAGACTACCTTTGTTCCAGATAAGGTAACTTTAGAGAGAGCGTGACTATGTTCACAGCAGCATCGTTCTTGATTTAGGTGCTATAGAAGGTCCTAACTCTTGATATAAATTAGTCTAGCCTGTGTTAGTAGGAAAGTTCATGAATAAGAGGAGATGGTAAGAGTAACCGTCTTCTATACCCAGTCCATCCGTCATTCGAGAACGAATGATCCCAAGGGGGAGATAATGTAACACCTCGGAAAATTATTGAGCAAAGACTCAAATTATTCTTCGTTGTGAGTAAGATTTTATCGAGGAATTTAAATTTTTTTAAGTGTTAAGGTCACTAGATGTAGCACCTTGAGTTCCAAAAAGAACTAAAGATAAATTCATCCAAGTTATTCGTAAGTTCTTTTAAGTTTTGAGTCAACTCCAAATGACCATAACATTTAGCACAAGATGAGTTAGGAGACCCATGAGCTATCAAATCAAAGATCTTTGTGTCCTCTTTCCAACTCCACTGAGTTTGCTAAAATCGAAGTTCAGATGGAGGGAGATATGACCGTTTGAGTGCAGCCTCTCTAGATAGGGCCTTTTCACCTGAACTAAGGAGGGGAATTTTAGTCTTTTCCTTACCCCCACTAAGTCTAAGAGTGAATTACACCCAATTTAGGGTCTAAACTGATTAAAATCAGCCATTCATCCCCAAAACGTTTAGGCCTTTAGAGAGAAGATTCAAGAGGAGAAAAATTCCAAGGTTCCAAGCGTTCATCCAAGATTTCGCCAAGAACCTAGTTCTTTAAGGTATGTAAGTTCTCATAGTATTGGGTTCGTTCTCTTACACTCCAATAATGTGATTTTTATCCGTAATTTTGTTCTTAAGGTTGAATGATTTGAGTTCTTGAGGAGTTTCTTGAGGTTTGTTCTTTTTTCCTTGTTAATGAAGTTTGATGAGTTCTTGAGGTGAGAGTTTTACATTTTGAGTAGAATTTCATTTAAATGTATTGGGTTTACATATCTGAGGGAATTTTGAGGAAAACAATCGATTATAGGTGAATTAGGACTAAAAATAGTGAAGAAAATTTTGTCAGATTCTTTTGGGGAAGGGGTGGCGCATCGCGCCCCAACTGCGCTAGAGGGGCTGGCGAGGGGCGCCTGCAGTGTGCCGAAAATTACCCTTTGAGTTGAGGCGATGACGCCCTGTGCAAGGATTGCGCTAGGGTCGCCTGCCCCCATTCTTCTTTCGTCGTTCCTTCCGTCTGAGTTCTTTTAAAACATATATTCGCTCTCTTTTTTATTCTAACTATCAAAACCACATCTAATCATCGAGAAATACTATATATCATAATCATGATACTTGAATTCATAATTCAAATTTGAGGTAGAGTTAAGGGTAAAGTTTGAGAAAGTCCCTTTGAGTCTCTTTGAGAAGTCTTCTACAATTACTAAGCCAGTATGAGAATGAGGAGAGTGAACTCATGAGCCTACACTATTATTGAGATCCTTGAGTCAAGTCAAGTCGTTCATCCCCATAAATTATGCATGAACGCCCTAAATTTAGTATACATGAGAGATGTAGTATCTTGGAGTTCTAAGTTCTTGAGTATTGAGTTCTTTATCCTTTTGAGATTATATTCCTAATTATGGGACTAGCATATGTTATACATGAAGGTCCTTGAGTTGAGTTGTTCATGCCCATAAATTCGCATGAACCCTATGAGTCGAGCTTTCTTGAGATGAGTAGTATCATTGAGTCCGTGAGTTCTAGGGTTGTTGAGTTCCGAGTATTGAGTTCTATGTATTGTTATTGAAAACCTTGAATCGAGTCGTTCACGTCCATAATTCGGCATGAACCCTATTTTGAGAAGTCTTTTACCATTATTTATAATTTGTTTTAAGACTTGAGTAAATGAGGATGAGGATGAGGGGAGTTGAGTTTCATTTTTCAAAATGAATATATGGGAGCTAAGTATTTCCAAGAGTACATATTTTTACATTTAAGATGATAGGAAACTTCGATTTCCAAATGAGTTCATGAAGAGTTTCGAGCACTATCTCTTTTAAGAGAACTTTTGAGTAATAATCTCAAAGTTTGAGGATGAGGAAATATTTTTAAACATATGAGCAAGAGTTATATTATTAAGAGTAGTATTGAGCACCGCTATGGGGACGAGTTCAGACAACTAAAAGTCCTCATAAACCATATATGCCAACATGGGTAAAAAGGGTCATACTTTTTAGATGATTCGTTATTGCTTTTAAAGCATAGCTTAGTGATCCACTTAGTTGAAGATGTCTTATACTCCGGCAAGGTATATGACAGTTCTAGCAGTGTGGACAGACATTGTATCATCACATAGCTCATAGTGATGGTTGTCGGTTAGAGAAATCTCTCAAATAAGAGTTATTATTGTGTTTTTACCTAAAATTGAGTTATTTTTGTATCTTTTCATACAATTGAGTTATTATCTACTGTTTTAAAAGCTTTTCCATATATTGCATCTTTTATTGTTGTTTTATCCTTGAGTATATTGAGTTGAGTATCAATAAGTTGAGTATCTTGAGTTGACTATCTTTGAGTTAAGTATATTGAGCCGAGTATCTTTGAGTTGAGTACCTTACCATTGAGTTGAGTATCCTATCGTTTAGTGGAGTTTGAGTTGAGTTGAGTGAGTTGAGAAGCGGTAAGTATGTTTCTTTTCTATCAGTTCAAGCTTATGTTTATGTTTTAGAATTCCCCTTACATACTCGTACATTCCATGTACTGACGTCATTTGACCTGAATCTTTTATGATGCAAATACAGGTATTCAGGGTCATCAATAGATGCTCTGTTGATACCACCTGCAGTTCCAGTTATCTTTGGTGAGCCTCCTTGCTTTCGGAGGGTTCCACTTTTATTTTCAGTTGTTAGATGTCGAGGTCTTGTCCAAATAATGCTTTTGTAATAGTAGAGGCTTCATAGATAGTTTAAAGGTCGAGGAGTCTATCATTATTTCCTTTGTTGTTGTAATGTTTTGAGTCCATGAGGCATTTAACTAATACTTGTTAAATTGTTTTCAAACTATCATTGGAGTTGAGTTTAAATTAAGTTTTTTAAAGTTATTTGCATCCTGAGTTTTTATTTTGCTTGAGTAAGTCTTCCGCTGAGTAATGAGTCAGGCCAAGGATTTGCTTGGGAACCAGTAATGGTTTTCGAGTGCTAGTTACATCCAGGGTGTAGGCTCGGGGAGGACAGCAATGGGCAGGGTGGTTGCGGGGTGGGGTTGTTCCAAGTCTATGCGGGGCAGGGCGCGTTTAGTCTTATGTGCGGCAGTTGGGGGGAGCGGCGGGTTGAAATAATTCTTTTAAGAAATTAAGTGGAGCGGGTGGTGGGTTGAAATATTTTTCTCTCACTTTTCTGATTTAATCTCTCGGCTCTCCCTACTTTCATCTCAGATTTTAAGAGATGAAGCTCTTTAACTGTTAGTCTGTTACCGTCTTTCACTCTTTCTCTAAGGTTAAAAACAATACCATTTTTATAGTCAAATTTTGTAATGGGTTTTAGTTCAGGAAATTAAATTGAAATTATTTGTAAATAAAATTGAATTGATTTATGAGACATAGCCACCTAGAGGTGTAGAAAGTAGAAATTGTTTAATTGGTGTATTTTAACATAACAACAATTGAGAAAATAATTAAACTAGATCTTCAATGTTAAAAAAAACAAAATGTTAAATTTGTATACTTTTTTTTAGCAAATTACATAACAAAGAAAATTAAAAAAATATAACATAAGTGGGGCGGGGTGGGGCGGGTCTTTGCGGGGCAGGGCGGTGTGGGTTAAGGATAGGAAAAACTGTTAAGCGGTGTTAAGCTTCTATCCGCCCCCCGTTGCCATCCCTACTTGTTAGAACCTAAGTTAACTGAAAATAGCGCAAAATCTAAAGGAAAGTAAAAGGGAAAATAACATACAAGTTGAAAGTTAAGGTGAATGAAGGAAAAAGGTTTATTCGTATTGTCATTGTCTTAAAGTGCATTGGGAAGAGTAGTCACTATTTTAACTAAATGATTCTTATCTATTGCATAGCTAATATTACAATCCGAAAAAGTCTTTTTGATTCTGCAGTTTGATGCTTTAATTGAATGAATAATACACTATTAACAACCCTATGATATGTATGACGTGTTCTTAATTTTCTTGTGAGAGTGCAATAATTTAATCTGTTCATATCAATCTTAGATTATATATTTACAGGATGAGTATTTACAGGATGAGTGAAAACATTTATTTGACAATCAGGGCACTTAATAGCTAGAATTAGTAACTTAATGACTATGGTAATTAAATATGAGCATGTTGGTCTCATATATGTCATATAGATTCATTGTAGAAGTTGTAGTGTTTGTATGAAAAGTCGATGATGTGATAGAGTTGTGCTTGAATGAGTATATTTTATATCACGATTAAACTGTCTATGAAAATCAAATTATGAGTAATCTTGTCTAAATAGTATCGATGAGATATGGGGTCTATATAGGATAGGATAAGTTGTTCGACGAAGAACAAGAGCTCTAAACGTGAGGTGGTGATTTAGTGTGTATTTACGCATTCAAGCATCGTATTTTACTCATAATTTAGATAAATTTTGAATATAAGCTTACGTATATCCATGTGTATTATGCATAATTGTTGTGATGATCAACTAATAGAAATGACTAGATTGATTTTAGGCTAAAAATAGCAAGGAATGACCTAAAAGATTGATTGAAAAGCAAAACAAAATGCCCTGGATTAAAACGTAGAAAAAAAATGTAGAACTGGAGTTCGCAGTGCAAAGGCACATGTCAGATGATGTACGTCGCCGCACCTATTGTGAACTGAGATTCTAAAATAAAAAATTCATGTGATGAACTTGCAACACATGGAGAAGGAAGTAAAACGGCGAGATGGTGCCCGCGGTGGGGATCCCTAATCCCCGCGATGGGCCTCACGTCGCGACCCCTCTATCTAACGGATCTTGATTGACCAAGTCAAAATAGAGTTGAATTGGAATTAGGATTTCTACCCTACTATTATAAATGTGTCCTTAAGATGATGTTTTTAAGTTACACATTAGTGTTAGAAGTTATGAATTATTACTAGAAGTTAGGGTAAGTACCATTAGAATATAGTTTACATCATTCTTAGCTTTCTATTGTTAGTTACTTCTTTTGTAGAAGATTATTGTGGAACCAAGAAGATATTCTTGCAAAAGTTGCATTTAGTTTCTTTTATATTTATGTTCATTAGTTCTTTAATTTACTTTTGTTGTTATTTGCATCTAGTTAAGCACATAACTAGGGTTTGGAACTTAAAGTAGGGATAAAGATAATAAAATATTTACATTGAAATCTTCTCATTAAAGGGTGATCGTCGTGTACTAAGATTCTTTCAAAAATATTATATTTTTAATGAATGTAAATATTAAGAACTCACATGTATTCTGACTTGCTTGAAAGAAGAAGTTAAGGTTAGAAAAACAATCATTAACATCGATTTGGAGCTATCGATCTCCATCTAATCGCTTGAATTAGAGATATGATAGCTAGCATGAGCCATATGAGGAATGACCAAATTAATTCGACATCCAACTGTTGTCAAGGACTTAGGGTGATATTCTCTTAATTGGGCCAAGAGGCTTTAAGAGACTAATAGATTCGCCAGTTTTGCATGATGAACACACTTGAATGAGTTGATACTAAATTATTTGTTTGAATTTTAATCAAAGAACTATAACCCTACTTCATCTTAAAGTTGTCAAGTGGGTCGGGTCGGTCCAATAAGATTGGCCCAATAAGGGATCGATACCAGTAAGATCGCACCGGTAGCCGGCACAGGAAAATTATATATATATATATATATATATATATATATATATATATAATGCAAGTATTCTATTATAATAGATAGTATATTGTGTGTATATTCAGTATACGTTATAAGATATATTTGATTATAATCAATAATATATTTAGTATACATCATAAGTACATATATAATATAATGTGTGTGTATTTAGTATACACTAGTTTAGAGTACGTGATTTGCACGTGTATCTTGTGTCAATAAATAAAATGTTATGCAAGAAGAATAAAATTTTTAAATAATAACAATTGATGTTAAAATAAATGATCCATCTATGTAAATGATAAGAATTTCATATAGAACGGTTGAAAATATATTCAAAAAAACGTGAATCTCTTTCTTTAATATTTTTAGTTCTTTTATTTATTTATTCATTATGTTTATCATAATATAAATATGATTTATATAAGGTACACATATTGATTTTAAAGTTTAAATTGCTATGACTTTAATATAGTTCAAATAAAGAAAGATTTAAGAAGAAAAAAATTGGTCTATTTTAAGGTACTAACTATTACCTATTACAAATAAGTAAAGATTTAATAGTTATACATTTAATTAATTTCAAAGTTCTTAATATTAGGATAATAATTAAGTAATAATTATTTGAAGAAAATAATAAATTACAATTTTGTCTAATATAGTCTTTTAAAGAAGGGTAAAAAGGTAAATTTTACATATTTCTGCCAAATCCTTCTATTATTAAGTACGGCTGGTACCATTCCAATTTCTGAGCATTATGTTGAGTTCTTCGTGTACGTGCACTACACGTGTATTATATGATTATTAATAATTAATAAAAATGCATAAAAAAATAAGAATAAATTATGTGTAATAACATTTTACATTGGGTTAGATTAAAGGTTCATCAAAATCTATTACAACATATATATTGGCAGTTTTTATTGTGATTTTTTAAGTCAATGACATACATGGATAGTTTTTATGGCAATATATAGATGTCAATTTTTACTTGTCCAGTTTAGAAAATCAAGAGATAATGTATAACTTATTTTTTAATATATTCTTTTTATTAATTATGGTCATTTCTCAATGCATTTTATTATATTCCAAGAGTATACTAAAATTATTATTCTATTTATTATATATATATTGAATAATTATGTATAATAACTATTTGTAATTTCATTCGAACACAAATATTTGGTCTAAGATATATTTTAATCTCCCTTCGACACAATGTTTGGTCTATGAGTATATTATAATCTCCTTCAATTTTATTAATTTGTTAAACCTTACAAAATTTTAATTTCCCAAACAATATATTAATTGTCTAAAATATCAGCTATTATCTATATCTATATCTATCTATATTACTTTAAAAGCATGAACTCCTAGCTTGAATGTTAAATTACTATAATATCCCTAACTTAGGTTGTGACTTTTTCGATGAGTTGTGACTTTTCTGATAAGTTGTGACTTTTCTCAAAGGGTTGTGATTTTTCGATGAGTTGTGACTTTTCCAATGAGATGTGACTTTTCCAAAGAGTTGTGACATTTTCAATAAGTTGTGACTTTTCGAAAGGGTTTTGACATCTCGGAAAGTTCATGACTTTTCATATAAGACAAAAAAATATTTGTTCATACTACCCTTTGTTGACTATAAATAGAGGGGTTTCCTCTCATTTTCAACCACAATTTTTTTAATCTTCTACTCTTCTTCTTCTTGCATTTTAAAAAAATTCGTGTGATTTACTATCGTTGAGTGAGTTCGAAGTTTAGCGGAATATGAGGTATCACTATTCTAATGAAGTAAATTGTTCTATCCTAAAAGGGTATATTCCTTAACCTCGAGTACCTGATTGTCACGACCCGGGAGCACCCCCTAGTCGTAACCGGCGTACTCGACCTCGAAGAGGTCTAATACAAGCCTCTTAGCATTCATTCATCGCATAGACACTAAAACCATAAGGAATTTTAAAAAAAACTTTCTTTACAAAGAAGACATTTAATAAATAAATAGCAAGCGGAAGACTTTCTAGACTTTATACATGATGTCTCAAAACCATCTAATACTTTAGAGTACAAAATTCGGGACCAATCTCATACACAACTTAAACAATACTT
>JAJOOE010023104.1:0-17362 GCA_036250405.1 Solanum raphanifolium | reverse complement strand
CCTCAAAAGAAATGATTTGTGAAAAGACCAAAATGCCCTTAAATTTCCGGACGGACTCCCTGCCAACTGCCCAACTTTCAAAGGGCATAACTTGCTCAGACGAACTCGGAATCGAGCAAACTCGGTGGCGTTGGAATGATCGTTCCAAGGGCTTTCCTGAGCTAGGAGTTATGACTGATCAAAGTTGGCCAAAAACTCACTGATTTCCACACTTGGCCGAATTTCAAGATTCTAAATTTTTTTCCAAACATGACTACTTCCAATTTCAAGCTTCTTCATATTCATTTTAAATTGTCGGATGTTACAACCTTCGGGAAGTTTTATTCTATTTGGGTAGTGGTTAACAGATTGACTAAATCAGCCCATTTTATTCCGGTAAGAATAGATTATAATGCTGAACAATTGGTTAAAGTTTATGTGAAAGAGATAGTGAGGTTGCATGGGGTGCCCTTTTCTATCATCTCAGATTGTGGTACCCAATTCATATCAGAGTTGTGGAGGAAGTTACATGATGAATTGGGCACACAACTCATTTTTAGTACTGCCTTCTATCCACAGACGAACAGGCAGTTCGAAAGGACTATTCAAGTGTTAGAAGACATGTTGAGGGCATGTGTGATTTATTTTGGAGGGCATTGGGATAAGTTCTTACCTTTATGTGAATTCTCCTATAATAATAGTTATCACTCCAGCATAGATATGGCAACATTTGAGGCACTTTATGGGAGGGGCTGTAAATCACCCATAGGATGGTTTGAGCTTGGAGATGTGAAACATTTGGGGGTTGATTTAGTGAAGGATGCTCAAGATAAGGTGATAAGTATTCAAGCTAAACTTCTAACAACCCAGAGTAGACAGAAGAAGTATGCGGATCATAAGGTAAGAGACATGACATTTCATACTGGTGAGAATGTTCTTCTTAAGGTGTCACCCATGAAAGGGGTGATGAGATTTGGCAAGAAAGGCAAGTTAAGTCCACAATACATTGGTCCCTTTGAGGTTCTTGAATGTGTAGGGCCAACGGCGTATAGATTGGCCTTACCTTCTAATCTATCGGGAGTTCATCTGGTATTTCATGTATCTATGTTGAAGAGATATCATGGTGACAAAGATTATATCATTAAGTGGGACTCAATTGTGTTAGACAAAGACCTCTAATATGAGGAGGAATCGGTTGCAATTCTTGATCGTGATGTGCGTAAGCTGAGGAACAAGGAGATTAAATCCGTAAAAGTTCAATGGAAGCATCGTCCAATTGAGAAAGCTACTTGGGAAACCGAGAGGGACATGCGAGACAAGTATCCCTAATTGTTCGTTGATTCAGGTAATACTTCATTCTTTCTATAGCCTGTTTTTCCTAACTTTGTCACTCGGGGACGAGTGATGGGTAAATGAGTATCTATTGTAACGAGCGGGTTCCGTCGTTATAGAAAATCCAACGGGAAATTTTTTTGGGCCGAAATACTTTTTAGTAGTAACTTGAGATTTCCCAACCTAGTCTAGATTTGGACGAAATCAGAGTCTGTGAGGTCTAGGGAAATCTGGTAGCAATTGGGTGATCTAATTATGAATTCGATCACATGAGTAGATATATAAGTCGTAAAGGAACCCATACAATTTTACGGAATTAAATTAGGGTGAGTAGAACTCCCGAAACTGATCCTAGCGTAAGCGGATAGTTTCTGAGTGTCATTGGTTAGAGGTGTGTTGTGAAATAGGAGTATTGGAATTATTTAATTAGCTCACTGTTCTGTGCAAGCCGCTACGACGGGAATTTGTGTCGTCAGGGCGGGGCCACTACAGCGGGGTAGTACCACTGTGGCGGGGCAGACGCGACTTAAAGTCAGAAATAAACCCCAAAATGTCTTTATTATGCAATTTTCAAACTTGAGAGCTAAGGAACGAACCCAAGGCTTTTCTTGACAGTTTTCCACCATTCTTGAGGCTAAAAGTAAGATTTTCACACCCTGAATCCGTTTTTCGATCTGTATAATGTAATCTAATGAGTAATTATCGATGGAGAAGAGTTTTGATCTGAGAATTATGGTGGAAAAATCCCTAATTTGGATATTGGGATCATGGATTTGATCTAGGGTTGATTGGATTGTTAGTAATACGAGTAATTAGTGATTGTTTATTGATTTTCATGTTATTTTGATTGTTGTAGACCAAGAACAAGCGGAAAAAATCCGAAAAGTGAAGAATCAAGTTTCTTAAGGGATTCAGGCTTTGTTCGAGGTAGGTGATGGTTGTGATTCTATGATTGTGTGATGTATGTTTTTTCTTGCTTCATTATGATACATGTATGCATGCAAATGTTGCATTATTGATCACATTAATTGTAAATGAGGATAGATGAATGATGAATGTCATGAATCATGACTTGATTGTATGATTATGAGAATGTACTTTGTGATTGTAATTGTGGCTTGCTGAATGGATCGAGTGTTGCGTTCCGACACACTAACTTGGATCAGTTGCCACGTTTCGGCATAGTTATGGTATCGGTTGCCACGTTCTGGCATAATCATTGAATCTGGTACCACGTTCCAGTATGCTAACAGTTTGAGTTTGGATTCCATGAGAAGACCAATGACTTGATATAACTGTGATATTTGAGAATTGTGAAATTATTCGTTGTTCGTAAATGTTGATGATATTGTATATATTTAGTGTATGCATGTTATTATTATGTTGTATTGATTTATGTATGTTGCACTTAGTGGGATAGCCGCGTGATCCTACCAGTACAATGTGGTTGTGTACTGATACTGCACTTGCTCTTTCTTTGTTGAGTACAGGGCATCTTCAGGCGACTATTGACAGACAGTTTTGGTACATTGACTTTCAGGTTCTAGGTGTTACTTCCGCATTTTTTTAGTTGTTAGACTTTTGTTATGAGTTTATGGGAACTCCCTAGTTCTTTCCTTAGTATTTAACTTGTTTCTGTAACTTAAATGCCTTAGTATTTTGATTAAGTTGGTTAGCTTATTAGTATAAATGGTTCTCCCACCGGAGGGTTAGTGTGTGTGTCAATCACGATGGTCTGGGTCGTGACAAAGTTGGTATCAGAGTCTAGGTTCGTTGATCTCGATGTACCAAAATGAGTTTAGCAGAGTCTTGCGGAACGGTATGGAGACGTCTGTACTTTTTTTCTAGAGGATATAGGACTTTAGGAAATCTCTCTACTTTCTTTTGTCTCTTTTTGTGCTATAACTTGATTTCAATTCCAATTGGTATCTGGCGATTCAAATTGGTATCTAGCCTCCTTCACTATTTCATACAAATAATGTCGTATTTAGAATGCTTCCAATCTTAGTGTCATATTTAGAAATGCGCTCCGTCATACAAATAAACAGTAACATCGAGTACATAATGTTCGTTTTAGAATGTTGCAAAAAATTATCATAATAAAAATTCAGAAGAACTAACCATAATTTAACCTAATGAATTATGTTTGTACAAGTATAGTCATATAAAAGAAAAAGAAAAAGAAATCTTTATAATTTAAGTTCTTCAATAAAGTACATAAATGAAATATAGAGAATAGGAAAGAAAAACTAAAAAGATCAAATTACAATAATAATAATTTTACTGTAAGACTCTACATTATCTTCTTCCAAAATTCACAATTTTCTCTACTTTTGTATCTTCCTCAAGTTTCTTCTTCACCCTACAAGCACAAATAGTATATTACGAAATTGTTAGTTACTCCATTATTTTATTTGGATTGAGTTTATTCAGTTTAGTTTCAAAGATTAGTTAAATTGACTAAACAAAATACATAACATCACATAAATTATTAAAGTAAAAAATATAATTTAAAAAATTAAAAGAAGAATTTTTACCAATAGATTCTTTACGACTTTGTTGAAAGCAACCATATGATGTGATGATTAGCATTTCTTCCTCACCCTAATGTATGATATGGTGATGGAGAAGTGAAAGAATAACTTTGAATGAAATTTTTCTTGCTACAAAATATGAATTTATATAGAAAAAGAGGAGGAATACCATAAGGTGTCATAAACTAATAAATTTAATTTTGGGGATTATGAATATTATTAAGATTATAAGTTGAAGAGGTGTCAGTTATTGGTAGTTATTTCTTATTTTATTAAAGATATTAAATATATATTATAGTGGTAGGTGAAAAGTTGAGTAATTGAATGTGAAGACTTTTTGAGATATTAAAAATAAAATAATTAAATAATGAAGGAAAAAATGGTTTAAAAAAAAAGAAGAGAAAAAAGATAAATATGAATGGAGACCATAGAGAAGTGCCACATTACCTTCTCTATGTTTCTCCTTTATATAGATATATATATATAGATTACTATTAATTATTTTACTAATTAAATATTTATAACATTTTTATTTAGTATAGGGTTAAAATGATAATCCAACATTACATTTTGATGCTTCCCACTTTTAATAATAATAATATAATATAATATATGATGATGTTATTTTGAAGTAATAAATAGAAACTTTAGTAGGCGTTTGGGACATGTGATATAAAATCATGATATGAAATCATGAGATAAAATCAGCGTTTAGATATGTGATGTCATGCTGATTTCATATCATAAGATGAAATATCAAGTTCTTCAAACATCACAATTTGGGGATTTCAAATACAAAAATTGACCACAAGTTTATAATTTGTGAAAATTACCTCACTTATATATCCACTAACCATTTATTTCATATGTAAATAATTTTTTTAATTCATATCATTATTTTTTAAACTATTTATTTCTCATGTAATGATCATTCTCACTAAACCTAAGTAAGATCAAGGGTTAGTGCTTGCAATTTGAGGGGTATACTAACGTTCATTTTAACATTAAATAGCAAGATTAAAGGTCAGCCAAGTAATATTTTATATTTAAGGGAAATATTGAGGTTCATCATCCTTATTGATCAGCTAAAGAGAAAGTGGAGAAAGTGCATATCCAATATTTCTCACATATCTAGATTTGTTTTTCTCATTATTTCTTTATTCTCTTCTTATAGTTAGCAGTTAATATTATTATACTTACAAGTTTAAGTACACTCAGTTATTGACATTGAAGCTTGTAAATGCTTGAAAAAGAAAAGTCCTACTTTCATAGTTAGTTTACACATTTCGGCTTACAAATTTTACCAAACACTCATGAATGTCACCCTTGATTTTCTGTTTCATTTGTCACTATTAATCTATCAACTTCACCATCACATGTTCATATACTTCTTCCATGACATATGCTATTGTGAATTTATTCTATTAACACCTTTTTTTCTTTAATTTCCGTTACAATCTGTTGGATATTTTATTTTTCAGTCACTACTAGAAATAAGCTATTTACCGACTATAACTACCGATTACAAATATGTGATCGGAAATCTGGATAATTTTTCGACTACTGTAATCGGTACATTAAAATTAATGTTCTTTTAATTATTTTTAAATTTTACCGACAATAATTTCGATTACTGAAGTCGTAAATTTTATGAAATAAAGTCAACTAAATAATTGACTATTTTTTCGATTACAGTAGTCGGCAACTTGTTAAAATAATTAAAAAATATGTTTAATTGGCGACTACTGTAGTCAGCCATTTTACAATATTTTTTTCGATTATGGTAAAGTAATAGTGGAGGTCCCCAATTCGATCCTAGGCATCAACATTTTATTTTGTAAATATTTTTTTTAGTTAATAAATTCTGACCCATTAATTAAAAAAGAGAATTACTCTAAAAGAATTTTCACATTCTGACCCATTGGTAAAGTAAGGGGTCGTTTGGTGTAATGGATAAGAGAAAATAGTCATGGGATAACTTTTTAGTGCCTCTTTATTTCTTGTTTGGTTACAAAGTATGGGATAACTTATTCCAAGATTAATAAATAGTACTGGGATAAGTTATCCCTTCCTCTTGGTGGAATAACAATACCAAGATAACTTATCCTAGGATAAAACAATCAAAATGACAAGAATATCCTTGAAATCTATTTGATTATCACTTTTCATATCTTTATTCCATATTTGTAAAGTTGCTGAAATTTTTTCGCTGCTCATGAGATTGTTGTTTTGATAAATTTCAAATAAATCTATAATTTTAGTTTGATAAAATTATTCAACTGTTTGAGTCCTTTTTGAACTTTGTTTCTTTTGCAATTGGTTAAAAAGTTAGTTTTGCAACGAGAAATGTTATCAAATTTATCAAATTTCAATTCAATTATGGTTATTGTTGTTGTGCAGTTTTTGCTCCACTTTTGATTCATTTATATTTGTCTAATTTTTTGCTTATGACGGTAAAGAAAAGATGCTCCCCACTAGCCTCAATAGCTTGCTCCAGTTTTGATTCATGTGGATAGTAAACTTATCAATAATTGAGATTCATTTGATTTTATTTTTAAGAGTGAGTAACTAAAAGCTTTATAAAAAACTATATATAAAAAGCTAAATAAATAGAGGGTATTTTCGTAAACAAATAACTAATTCTTAGAAAGTCCAATGCTTATTAGTTATAATACAACAAACCAAACAAGCAATAAAAATTAATCCTAACATAACTTATTCCAGCATAACTAATCCCAACATAACTTATTCCATCATAACTTATTTGTACTACCAAAAAATGAGATTCTTGCCGAATCCGAGTTTGCTGCTCCAACCATTACCAAACTAATACCTATTCCGTTTAGTACTTCAGGTGCTTATGTTGCGTATAATGTTAATCCCGTAGCAGATCAATTCCAACGAGCCTTTCAAACTAGTACTATTAGTAATCGACTCTATAGCTTCTTCAATAAATGTTGGTTTTTTGATCAAGTTTTGAATGACTTTCTAGTCAGATCGTTCCTGCGTTTCGGATATGAAGTCTCCTTCGAAGCTTTAGACAAAGGTGCTATTGAGATATTGGGCCCTTATGGTATCTCGTACACATTCCGACGACAGGCCGAGCGAATAAGTCAACTTCAAAGTGGGTTTGTTGTGCGAAGAGTGCGTTATGACCCGTGGCCACCTGCCTGGTGCAGGCGGAACCAAACGACCCCTAATAGTAATAGTAATTCTGACTAATTTTTCACTCACTACCGTCTCTCTAAAATCTAAAAGGATTTTCAGAGGAGAAGAGTTACTGTAAGCTCTTTGCCTTTTCACATATGAAGGAGAAATCGTTTTCACAGAGGACAAATAGTTTCCAGAATCGTTTGAAAGAGGTACTGTAAACTCTTCTCCTTTTTTAGGGTTTTAATTTGGTTGAGGTACTGTAAAGTCTCTTCCTCTTTAGGGTTTCAATTTGGTTGAGGTACTGTAAATTCTCCTACTATTTAGTATGTAATTTTGCTCGAGGAACCTTCCAAGAGTTGCTTGAATTAGAAAATTGTTTCAAAAATACATTTATTAGTTGCAACATATGAAAGTTTTCCTCAATTAGACATTTTCTTGCGTTTTTTATTGTTTCTCTATGCATGATGGGCTCGCTTTTGCTTTCACTTTATGATAATTCTCCATATAATTAAAAAGGGGAAAAATCACTTTCAATTTTATTCAGAATTTGTATGACTATACATTTAACAGGTAATAGTAGATACTAGTACTATTTGTACCATTTATCGTTTTGTACTTGTCGTATTTATTTTATTTACAGTAGGATTTTAAGTGAGATCAGTTGCTTATGTTACTACTTAGCTTACTTTATGCTTCGCATCAAGTGGTAAAAACTAATCTAAAAATGATTATTTGATATGTCATGTAGCTCGTAAGAGTATTTAATCTGAAAATGTTTGGTGGTTGTAGCCTTACATACTGATTATTTATTTATTATTTGATTACATGCCTTAGTTTGTTATGTGATAGATGTTAAATGTTGTCACGATCCGAGCCTACACCACGGGCGCGACACGGCGTACAAGAATCCGAAAAACCTCATACAAGCCTCATAACATTCATAACATAAGACATAAGAAAATGGTACGGAATTTAAAAATATTTATCCATATAATCAAAGTCTTTATTCAAAAACAGGGGAAGTCTAACTTTGTCTCACATGGCCATCTAATACAACTTTGAATCAATAATAGGGTCACAGCCCTTCAACATAGTCCGAAACGTAAAATGACATGAAAGAAACTACTAAAGACTCTCATATGTCCTCAAATCTTGAGGACTCACCACTAGCTTAGAGAATAGTCAATCCAAGCTTTACTCCAAGGAAATCACCTTAAGATCCAGAACCTACACTTTGTAAAAATGTAGAAGAAATATAGCTTAGCACAAAAATGCACGAAGTATGATAGCCATGCAAAATCATACTAAAAGGGACATTTGGTTGAAAACCATGCCATATGTCAAGTTTGAGAAACATTATGAACTTTAGTATAACCACATAAGACATAAGCATATTCATCATGTAAGTCATTATAACTCATTAGAACCATCATTCTAAGGCAGCCCTAAGTTATACTTGTGCAATGTATGAATGGCATCCCATAATACCATTCTTACTAAGTACCACTTTGAGGCCACCATAACATACTTACCATTCTTCATCCTCATATTTAGTTAGTACTCATATACAAGGGAACATTCATATTCAATAAGTCATGAAAAGGAAATCAACTCATAATAACAATCCAAGTTAAGCATTCATCATTACATTAAGCCTTTAAGTCAACATTCTCATTAGCATCATTATGAGCATATTCATTTCATTAGACATTATGACATTAGAGAAACACACCATAGCCACTCTCAAAGCCTACTCGTGCAATGCATGGATGGCATCTCATACTACCACCCACATTTTATAGAACTTCATGAGTAACCATAGCACATAACTCACATGATGGGAATAAGCCCTAACCGACATAGACTATGTGAGCAAATCATGGAATCCGGTGTCTATCCCACACCGTAAGTTGGTCTACTTGCCTAAGGTAGGACCGGTAACATTTTAGCTTAGGTGGATCCACTAGCTGATAACTTATGTGGGCACATAGTTATGGGATAAGGAAGGTGTTCATTGAAACCCGGCCTAACGTGGGGAGAGTTTCCACCTTAGGATTTACACTTGGTGCTAAGCTTTAAATTCTCATAGAGTAGTTCGTTCTTATTAACATTATTACACATGAAAGGGCTACCACCATTAGGTCTACCGATTCAAGGTACATTATTAGGACAACTTATGGAATCCTCAAGAAAGGGACACCACCATTAGGTCTACCGATTCAAGGTTCATTATTATAGTAGTTCATAGACTCATCATAAAAGGGCTACCACCATTAGGTCTACCAATTCAAGACAACGCCTTAGAATACTTCATTAATCACTTATGAAAGCGCTACCACCATTAGGTCTACCAATTCAAGACAACGCCTTAGAATACTTCATTAATCACTTATGAAAGGGCTACCACCATTAGGTCTACCAATTCAAGACAACGCCTTAGAATACTTCATTAATCACTTATGAAAGGGCTACCACCGTTAGGTCTACCGATTCAGGGTACATTATTAATTACATGAAAGGGCTACCACCATTAGGTCTACCGATTCAATGTTCATTAAGTCAAGATACTTTTGATTATACAAGAAGATGATGCCCTAAGCCTACCAATTCAAGGTATAACATTACATTGAAGAAACCTTTCACAATAAATCATCATCATTCACAAGTGTATAATTGAGAATAATCTTTCAGTAATAGCACAATTGCATTATAGTCATGATCACATTACTTTCAATATATTCACAAGGCATATACACAAACATCATGATTATACAACAATCCTCATAGACATGTAAAAACCCTCATATTTTGCCCTTCAAGTACCATGAGTTACATTCAACTCAACATCTAGAATTACTACATTAGATAAGGATAATATCATGATTCAATAACTCAATCAATATAGACATAATCTATTCACATGCTTTTATAATCAATCAACCCACATCCTGAAGTCACAATTTAGCAATATAGGGAAATTCATGGGTTCTTGGGGAGATTTCATCATAAATCATCAATTAATCAAAAATTCAATCATAATTCATCATAAATCAACCATTGAAAACGTTTGAGGAAGAAACCCATGACTTAGAGTGAAACCCTAACTTTTTGGTGAAATTTAAAGCTTTGAAATCTAGTTTTGAAGGGACTCCATGGGTGAAGCTACCCATAGATGAAAAACTATCATACCTTCATTAAGAATCTTCAAAGAATTTGAGGAAGAAGCCTTGAAATCACCAAACCCTAGCTCCAATTCTACTCTTCTTCTTCTTGGAATTTTAGAGAGAGAAATATTGTGAGGAAGATGAACTCTTGGGTTTTCTTTTTTATTCTTTAAAAGTGACTTAATTGGGGAAAATTTGAGTCTAAAAAGCTTATATACTTACTAGGAAAACAATAAAATAATGTAGGTTCAATTTTGGAAGAAAACTAAAGACCCTTAAAGTTTCAACTTAAAATTAACTAACCTACACGACTTGGCTCGCCAACTTACCCCTCTTGGCTCGCCAAGAGCACTAGGCGACACGCCTAATGGTCCATTGGCTCGCCTAATTTTCGAGAATTCTCCCTCAAAGGTCATCTCACTTAGGCGATGGAGAGGGTCTATGGACAATGCGCCAACCTAGTAGACGGGCCCCGACCTAGCTCGCCTAAATTTCCAGCAACTAGGTCATGGGACAGTCCACTAGGCGACCCCAATGGGACATGGGCAACTGGCCAAGTCCCTTGGGCGACCATGTTGTCCCCTCGCCAAAAGGGTCAAAGGAAGAACATGTTTTCCTTCACTCTTTCTTGGTAGCTTAGGCCCTTGCCCTCTTCCTAAACTTTTACCCCTTTTATTTTAGCTCTAGTTTAGTCTAAACAAATTCTGGAATGTTACACTAGTCCTCACGTTTAGGCTCTAGTTTAACTTACTAATTTTCGAGGTGTTACATTATCTCCTCCTTGGGAACATTCGTCCTCGAATGACGATCTAGACACCTTACGGAATTAAAGACTCAAGACTAGTAGCCTGTCATGCATGAAACATCAAAATAATGCAAATTTCAAAGGAGGAAACATCAACTCCATCTCAAACATACTCAATGCAACACAAGGAAGTAGGAACTACATCTATAAACCCATTATGCATGAAACTTCAACATTTCTCATATCATTGGAGGAATTACCTTCTCCAACTCACATCATGCGCATCATAACATCATGAAGCAAATTATGCAATTATTCTCAAAAACACATTTAAGCATGTTCAACAATTCATCTCATGAATCATATAGGCAACTCATACTAAATGCACATCAACATGAGGAATGTAAATCATGAAAAACTCATTTTTCTCATTAAACATGAATTCATCAAGGACATGCATTTCATAGGGAGACCATGGAAACACATAAATCACACATGACTCCAAAACATGAAACAAGCCACAAGGAACTCTTCGTCTTAAGCTTGGAAAGGAATAGAAGAAAGAGATAAGGATATCGGAACTCACAACAACCTTGCCTTCCAAGCATACCATCTCCCCCTTGGGAGTAAACCCATACTAAGGCTATCATGAAAATCTAGCAATTAGCATAGGGACCTTAATAAAATATTTTCATCTATAATGAGTTATCAACATACCGGTGCCTTCATCCGGAAGGACTCATTTGTCCTCTCTAGACTGGAGTGCATATAAACGACCATAATTTGGAGGAATAGGAAACGTACCATTAGGAGAAGCTTGTTTTGCCTCCCTTCCTTTGGCCGTGAGTGTAGGGCAATCTTTCACTTGATGATCACTTTTTCCACAACCATAACACCCATTTGTATCGGCTAGGCACTTCCCATGATGTTTCTTTCCACAATTGGTGCAAGTAGGTTTAGGAAATGGAGGTCCACTACCTTTCTCTTGGTTAACCTTAGGAGTGCTTGAAGAATCTTGGTTGGAAGATATCTTTTTGAACCTTGGTTGGCCTTGTTCATCGTACCTAGCTCTCTTCATCTTCCTATTCTTTCTCTTAAGTTTGTACTCCTCAATTTGTTGAGCATACACCATAAGCCTAGAGATATTCATGTCATCGTGGAGCATTGCCATACGACATTCTTCCTCAACTAAGTCGGACACCAAAGATGGCATACTTAGGCAATAGAGTAAATTTCAAAGAATACTCTTGAACATTCATGCTACCTTGCCTAAGGTTGATAAATTCCTCCACCTTAGCTTGTCTCTTCTCACAGGGAAAGAACCTATCAAGGAATGCTTTCTTAAACCCATCCCAATCAATAGGACCCGCTCCTACCGGCCTATTACTCTTCCATTGGATAAACCAAACTTGAGCAACATCCTTCAATTAGTAAGCGGCTAGCTCCACTTTTTCTACCGAAGTCACCCCCATAGCATCAACCACCTTATACACCTCATTCATAAATTCTTGGGGATCCTCTCCCACCTTAGAACCAAGAAACACCGGAGGGTTCATCCTAAGAAAATCCCTTAACCTAGAAGTCGTAGTGCTCACATTAGGGTTCACATGAGTCCCACCATCCCTATTGGCTTGGGCCGTCATAGCTTAGGCTTAAGTAGTCACGACTTGAGCCATCATTAAAAGAGCCGACCTAACTTCCTCATCCGACATGGCTGGAGGGTTAATTGGAGCTTGATTCTCTTGAGGAGCTTGATTCCCTTGAGGAACTTCTTCATTGACATTGTTGCCCTCCATTCTCTTTGCGTTAGCCCTTCGTGTATTCATATCCTGAAGACACAAAAGACGGATTAGAAAAGACTTGTAGAGTTAAACTTCATGGCACGACTCAAGAGTAATGAAAGAAATGTAGTTTCCGAACATCTTATAGCCTCTCATTCATAAATCTGGAGTGCTTCACACTATGAACAAGACTCTACTAGACGTGGCATGTGAGACATCAATCCTAAAAACCATCCCAATATCTTGTGCTCTAATACCATGTTTGTCACGACCCGAGCCTACACCCCGGATGCGACACGGCGTATAAGACTCTGAAAAAGCCTCATACAAGCCTGATAGTAGTCATACCATAAGACATAAGAAAATGGTATGGAATTTAAAAACATTTATCCATACAACCGAAGTCTTTATTCAAAACCAGCGGAAGTCTAATTTTGTCTCACATGGCCATCTAATACAACTTTGAATCAATAATTAGGTCACAGCCCTTCAACATAGTCCGAAATGTAAAATGACATGAAAGAAACTACTAAAGACTCTCATATGTCCTCGAATCTTGAGGACTCACCACTAGCTTAAAGAATAGTCAATCCAAGCTTTACTCCAAAGAAATCACCTTAAGATCCGGAACCTACACTTTGTAAAAATGTAGAAGAAATATGGGTTAGCACAAAAATGCACCAAGTATGATAGCCATGCAAAAATCATGCTAAAAGGGACATTTGGTTGAAAACCATGCCATATGTCAAGTTTGAGAAACATTATGAACTTTAGTATAACCACATAAGACATAAGCTGATTCATCATGTAAGTCATTATAACACATTAGAACCATCATTCTAAGGCAACCCTAAGTTATACTTGTGCAATGTATGAATGACATCCCATAATACCATTCCTACTAAGTACCACTTTGAGGACACCATAACATACTTACCATTCTTCATCCTCATCTTTAGTTAGTACTCGTAGACAATGGAACATTCATATTCAATAAGTCATGACAAGGAAAACAACTCATAATAACAATCCAAGTTAAGCATTCATCACTACATTAAGCCTTTAAGTCAACATTCTCATTAGCATCATTATGAGCATATTCATTTCATTAGACATTATGACATTAGAGAAACACACCATAGCCACTCTCAAAGCCTACTCGTGCAATGCATGGATAACATCCCATACTACCACCCATACTTCATAAAACTTCATGAGTAACCATAGCACATAACTCGCATGATGGGAATAATCCCTAACCGACATAGACTATGTGAGCAAACCATGGAATCCGGTGTCTAACCCACACCGTAAAGGGTTGGTCTACTTGCCTAAGGTAGGACCGGTAACATTTTAGCTTAGGAGGATCCACTAGCTAATAACCTATGTGGGCACATAGTTA
This sequence comes from Solanum raphanifolium, assembly GCA_036250405.1. Classification (NCBI taxonomy): domain Eukaryota; kingdom Viridiplantae; phylum Streptophyta; class Magnoliopsida; order Solanales; family Solanaceae; genus Solanum; species Solanum raphanifolium. Next base: position 3,272 of record JAJOOE010023104.1, on the reverse strand, counting down.
TGGGATAAGGAAGGTGTTCATTGAAACCCGACCTAACGTGGGGAGAGCTTCCACCTTAGGATATACACTCGGTGCTAAGCTTTAAATTCTCATAGAGTAGTTCATTCTCATTAACATTATTATACATGAAAGGGCTACCACCATTAGGTCTACCGATTCAAGGTACATTATTAGGATAGCTCATGGAATCCTCAAGAAAGGGACACCACCATTAGGTCTACCAATTCAAGGTTCATTATTATAGTAGTTCATAGACTCATCATAAAAGTGCTACCACCATTAGGTCTACCGATTCAAGACAACGCCTTAGAATACTTCATTAATCATTTATGAAAGAGCTACCACCATTAGGTCTACCGATTCAATGTTCATTAAGTCAATATACTTTCAATTACACAAGAAGAGGAAGCCCTAAGCCTACCAATTCAACGTATAACATTACATTGAAGAAACCTTTCACAATACATCATTATCATTCACAAGTGTATAATTGAGAATAACCTTTCAATAATAACACAATTGCATTTTAGTCATGATCACATTACTTTCAATATATTCACAAGGTATATACACAAACATCATGATTATACAACAATCCTCATAGACATGTACAAACCATCATAATTTGTCATTCAAGGACCATGAGTTACATTCAACCCTTCATCTAGAATTTTTCATTAGATAAAGGAGAATATCATGATTCAATAACTCAATCAATATAGACATAATCTATTCACATGCTTCTATAATCAATCAACCCACATCATGAAGTCATAATTTAGCAATATAGGGAAATTCATGGGTTCTTGGGGGATTTCATCATAAATCATCAATTAATCAACAATTCAATCATAATCCATCATAAATCAACCGTTAAAAACGTTTGAGGAAGGAATCCATGACTTAGAGTGAAACCCTAACTTTTTGAGGAAATTGAAATCTTTGAAATCTAGTTTTGAAGGGACTCTATGGGTGTGAAAGCTCCCCATGGATGAAAAGCTACCATACCTTGATTAAGAATCTTCAAAGAATTTCAGTTAGAAGCTTTGAAATCACCAAACCCTAGCTCCAATTCTACTCTTCTTCTTCTTGGAGTTTTAAAGAGAGAAATATTGTGAGGAAGATGAACTCTTGGATTTTCTTTTTTATTCTTTAAAAGTGACTTAATTAGGGGGAATTTGAATCTAAAAAGCTTATATACTTACTAGGAAAACAGTAAAATAATGTAGGTTCAATTTTGGAAGAAACTAAAGACCCTTAAAGTTTCAACTTAAAATCAACTAACCTACACGACTTGGCTCGCCAACTTGCCTCTTTTGGCTCGCCAAGGGCACTAAGCGACACGCCTAATGGTCCCTTGGCTCGCCTAATTTTTTGAGAATGCTCCCTCAAAGGGTAGCTCACTTAGGCGATGAAAAGGGTCTATGGGTGATGCGCCAACCTAGTAGGCGAGCCCCGACCTAGCTCGCCTACACTTCCAGCAGCTAGGTCATGGGGACAGTCCACTAGGCGACCCCAAGGGGACATGGGTGACTCACCAAGTCCTTTGGGCGACCTTGTTGTCCTCTCACCAAAAGGTCCTAAGGAAGAACATGTTTTCCTTCACCCTTTCTTGGTAGCTTAGGCCCTTGCCCTCTTCTTAAACTTTTACCCCTTTCATTTAGCTCTTGTTTATTCTAGACAAATTCCGGAATGTTACACTAGTCCTCACGTTTAGGCTCTAGTTTAACTTACTAATTTCTGAGGTGTTACAAATGTACTAATTTCTGAGGTGTTACAAATGTATTGTAATGTTTGTTTTGTTATTTCTGAGTTCTCACCTACATATGTTCGTCTCGTATGTGTATACAACTGGTAGTGTCTGGGAACTGGTGGATCATCACGCCTGATTAGTAGGAAGAAAGTTGTAGGTCTCTAGTCCCTACGAGCAATACTCGTTTTTTTCCTTAACTACTATTCTAATAGAGTTCAACTATATCTTCCTTTGTGTGAATAATCCCTTTGTTTGAGTTGAGGTAATAGATTTTTCATACTTGGTTAATTTTAGATGATGATATATACTACATATAGGCTGGAAACACAAATCGGGGTATATTGCAAGGCTGGAAAAGAGAGAGAGGAATCATCATTTTAAATAAGTAAAACTGGTTTAAGATTACCAGATTAATTGTTGCGGAACAAAATCTGCTATCCAGTGAATTGATTGATACTTCTTGTTTGGTTGGAAGATTCTTGTGTTTATTATACTAGTACGTTTTGTTAAGGTAAAATGATGGGGTTTAAACAGAATTTGTAAGGTCAGGAGTGATAAAAGAAGACTGAGTAAAAAAAACACAGAGTTAGTTGATCAATTCTATTAGTAGTAAATAAATAACATGAGTTGTGCTCATTCCTCCTCAATCCTGCTTGGCTATTCTGACGGCAACCATAGAACAAGAGTAAAGGATCACTCATTTTTAAGCAAAGACTTTTCCATCTTCCTCTCTGCCAATATCGTGAATGTGACATTAACATGTAAACAAAGGTATCCACTGTCCTTTTTCTTTTATACATTCATACAAGTTGAAAAAATGGTACGAGTGAATCTATAAATTTAGTGAATGAATCTCCCAATAATCGGAAAGCTGACATCAATAAAGGCATCAAAGTCGCATCATACATTCTCCACATATGTAAGGTAGTTTTAAAACTTTTTATGTATATATATATCAATTTGGAACAATCTAAACACGATATTAGAGGTTGACTTAGTGGTTAAGGGGATTTAAAATTCACCTCGAAGTTTCAAGTTCAAGTATGAAGGAAGAGAAGATAAAAGGGATAGAAGACTAAATTTAATTAACACTTTACTAAACTTTTCGTGTACTGGCATAGGAGGAGTGTTTGGCTGGTCTAGGCATAGCTTCACTTAGTACCAAAACACTCAACATTACACTCCAAAGTTGGGTGGTGAAAGTGCAGTGGAAGAAGAGATGGTTCACATCTGTTGCCAATGTTAAGCCCCTATTTTTGAGTAAAAAAATCTTGTGTTTAATTTTAATTGGTCTTGAAGAGCACTAATGTTCTTCATTATTAATACCATCTCAAGTAAATCATCATGATCTTCTTAGTATTTAGAGTAACTGATGATGGAACATGATTATAAATTGAAATGCTACAGAGAGGCTTCCACATATACCAAAGCAAGAGAGGTAGCAATGACTTTAGTTACCCGATGTCCTTTTTTTTTTTTGGGGGGGGGGGGGGGTAAGGGGTGAGATGTGGTAAAAAAA
>JAJOOE010023103.1:0-10257 GCA_036250405.1 Solanum raphanifolium | reverse complement strand
ATTTATATTAGAAAGAATATTTAAGGGATTAAATATTATTACTTTGGTTATATATGTTATTAATTATTGACATAACCGAATAACCAAACCAAAAAAAACCGAACCGAATAGAGGAAAACCAAACCAAACCAAATTTATTTTGGATCGGATTGGGTTACACTTTTACAAAACCAAAAACCAAAAATCCAAACCGAATAGTGTAAAACCAAACCAAAAAACCGAATGCACACCCCTAGTTTTAATTACAATGAACTAAATAAGGAAACTGTATTAATTGTACAAATTCAAATTAGTATCTTTATTTATAAAATTTAAAGTATTAATATATCAAGGATACAAGTATTTGTAAAAACTTAATGTATTAATATATTAAACAAGATAAAGTATAACAATTTAGCATACGAACATGATAACTTAAAAAATGAATACATTGTTGTTAAACAAAAAATGAATATACCAATATAGTATGCATATGAATACATTGTTGTTAAACAAAAGATGGATATATTTGACAATACAAAAACAAAAAAAATGGAAAATAATAGAATGTGTAGCTAGCAAAAGTGTATAAAAAAAATGAAAAAAACCAACAAACGTCAATCTCTTTTTTGTCAAGTTTTTCTTATAATACTTGAGGCTTGGTGTTGACTCATGTATTTGTTTATAAAAAAATAGTATTAATGTATCCAATTATACTTGTATTGCCTAATTAACCTTTCAAATTCGATAGATTACTTATGTATCCAAATATACTTGTATTCACAAATCATCATTTCAACTTGTGTTAATATTAGAATACAAGTATCTATGTATATAACTATTCTACTATATACAAATTTGACAATCACACAAACCTCAATCTCTTTTTGCTCGTGTTCTTCTTGTATAGCCATTGTAATGTAGAAACAAATAATTCTTCAATCGAAAGCCTATAAAAATAGATGCAATATATATGTATACAAATATGATCTTCATAAAAACGAGGAGAAAATCAATTAAACGATATCTGATGAATTCAAATTACAAAAATTGCTCCTAGAATCATCAAAAAATCTCAAATTATTTGGGAGAAAAATACATAAATTTTGTGATATAGGAAGATTGATGAAAGAGAAAGTATTAATGAGGGTAAACATGGGGAACCAATCACATAAAACATGCTAGACATAATCAATTAGGTGTGTAATAATAACTTTCCTATTTAATATTAATAACTTTTCTGATTATTTATATATAATTAACTTTGCTATTTATTGTGTAGTTATATCCATATAACATTAAAAAAAATAAACTGTAGCTATTTATTTTAAATATATATTAATGTTTGCCATATTTTGTAGTTTTTACTTTTTTTTATATGTATTTTCTCTTAAAAAATATTTAGATACTTGAATTATGTGCATATAATCTATTTCGATTGAACATACGATAAAGTATTCCTACTGATTACTTTTGACTCAATTTTTTTAATGTGAATTATCACAGCGTCCAGGGGCGAAGTTATATGAGTAAATTGAGGAGGAGGTGACACAAAAGTGTTCAAATTAAAATTGGTGACAAAAAAGATTGACCAAGTTAAACTTTTTTTTAATTAGTGATTAAGATAATTGAGGTCTAAAATGTAATATTTAAAACTTCTAAACTTTTAAAAATATTCAAAATAAACCCAATTTCTAATTTCAAAATGTTTGAAATTTTTCCCTCTCTTCTTAAATTTCAAAATTTCTTTCTCCCTCTTCTTCCTTCTTTCTTTCTCTTTCCAAATTTCTTCTTCCCTCTTCTTCTTCTTCATTTCTTTTTCTCTTCTTCCATTTACTTGTTCATCTTTGTTGTTGCTATCATTATCGTTGTCGTTCATTATTTTTTATCATGTTTTTTCTTTTTCTCTTGTTGGTCCTATTTCACAAAGTAATTTGCTTTAATTTTAAAAAATTTGAAGTTGAAGTCATTGTTTTTTTTTGTAGAAAATCAAGCAACAGCTGAAGTTGTCGCAATAACTGTTGAAGTTATTGTAGCAACTGTTAAAGTTTTTTTAGCAACTGCTAAAGTTTGCTCAGTAACGGTTGAAGTTATTGTAGCAACTGCTCAAGTTTGCTCAGCAACTGCTCAAGTTTGCTCAGCTACTGCTCAAGTTTGCTCAGCAACTGCTCAAGTTGCTGTAACAACTACAATAATTGTTGTAGCAAGTGAGGTAAAAGAGAGGGTGGTAGAGTGGCTAATGAGATGTTGGTGATAACAATGAAGGTGGAGGTGATGGTTGTTGTGGATGCAGAGGTAGAGAAGAAGGAGGTGGCACCAATGGTGGTAAAAGAGGAAGAATAAGAGAGTGGTGGCAAGGGAGGAAGAACTGATGGTTGTGGCAGAAGGGTGGAGAGAAGGGAGGATGTGGAATGGGGGAAAATAGGGCTTTTATGTAAATAATAAAACTTGAGGGTTTTAAAATGGGAAAATTGTATGAAATAGCAAACTATTAATTCAAATTAAATGATATAGCCATAGTTTATTTTATTGGTAATTCGCAGCAAACATCCCATTTTTTTGCCATCTGATTCGGTATACAATTAGCCATTTTCGGTATACAATTAGTCATTTTATACATTTCAGTATAAAATGTATAAAATGGATTGTGTTTGTATAAAGCGAGAGAAAAGTGTATATACAAATACATATATTTTCGTTCTATACACTTATAATTATACAAATACAGATCTTATTATACAAATTACAATGTATAAATGAATTTATACAAAACTGAACAATTTGTGTAAAATTGGATGTATCTAGAGAATTATATAAATCAAAAGCTCTATAGCAAACATAAATTTTGCTATGAAGCGCAATTATGCAAACTATAGCTATAACATACAAATATGATTTTTATGTTTGTTATATGTGAAAGTTGCTCTTTTAAAATTAGTGTCATTAGCACTAATCTTAAAATTGTCATCTCTACTCAATAATTAAAACTTGTGTCACTTTTTCTTCATTTTGAAACTCTTTTGTCACCCTTAATTCATTAGCCCAAGTTACATATAAAAAATGGGCTATGTGAACCTATGGCTTCCCTGTAAAACTAGATATATATATATATATATTTATTTATTATTATTTTATTTTTTCTAAAATTGGTCTAATATTATCCATTAGCGCCCATGTTGAAGGCTAAATAGTGCAATTGATTGAATGTTAAGTTATTTACCTTGAGGACTAGGGATCAACTCTCAGTTTTTTTTTTTTTTTTAATACATTCATATTATAGAAATCTTTTTTTCACGTTTGAAAGCGAATACGTTAACCACTTGAAAAAACAGAGTCTTCCCGATTAGTAGAACCAGCTGCAAAGAAGCCAAGGCACGTGCCTAAAGTTTTAGAATCAACGGAAAAGGACCAAATTTTTCTTCTACTTATTTTTTTAAAAAAAGTTATATTTGTCCTTCGATACTTTTTAAATTTTTCAAATCTTGTTCTAATGGGAGAAATGTAAATCTTCTGACTGATTATTGTACGTACGCATTAATTAACAAAAAAAAATTTAGTCTTATCAAATTTTGTCCTAATGCAAGTTATTTGACACTTGCTATATGATTGAATTGCCTATTTTATAATGAGAAATTATTTTTAAAATGTATAATACATTTTCAAATTAAATCTTTATTTTTATCAAATTAAAATGTACATATTTAGATTTTCAATTAATATTATACATAAATTAATAATGCATGGATTAGTAATAATGGGATTAGTAATGCAGGGATTAATAGTACAAGGATTAGTATTGCAGAGTTAATTTTTATCAAGTGTTTGGTTCATTGTTTTCCACCTCATCTTGGGTTTGGATTAAAACTTTATAAAAAACTTCTTTCCAATTATACCCTTGAATTATTATGTAATTGGGTTAAGGTAAATAATTACCGGACAATATTATTTTTGTATGGCCTTCTAACTAGCTACGAGAAGAACAATTTTTTTTTTATGTTTTCCTTTTTTTTTCACTTAAATTATTTGAGGATAAATAATTGTCATTAATTTGTATGTCCTTCTAACTAGCTACTAGAAGAACAATTCTCTCTCTAAATAATTTGTATGATAATTTATTTAAATAAATTTACTAGACAAATATAAAACATAAAATCAAGAAAATAATTAAAATGATTTAAGGGATATTTTTGTCTTTACATAGACTTATCCCATGGTATTATATCTCATGTATTACTAATACCTCCAAATGGAAGGTATTAGTAATACATCCCATAATACCATGTAGGAGGTATAACTAAGCCATGAATTAGTTATACATAGACCCAAATTTCTACCAAACATAATACTAAATAATACCATACATAATACATGGACTATTTATTTTAATGCGGCCTACCAAACGACCCAAGTCTTGTACATCTATGTATAGGGAAGCTTTTATTCGTTTCCACAACACGTGAAAAGCATTAGTTAGTTACTTACTTAAAGTTTAGGTTAATAGCTTAGAAATAAGTTAGAAACATTAAATACTTGACATTTTGAGGACTTAGCAGCTACCTAGCATGAGAAAAATTGCAAGGCCTCTAAGTACCCTAGAAACTCTCATTAAAATAATAGCATGTTTGACATTGCTACTAAATAGATGCACTTATTTAAAATAATTTTTCAGAAAAATACTTTTCAAAAAAAGTAATTTGTGTTTGGTTAATAGCTATAAGACCAGTATGACTAGATTGTGTATATTTATGAGATATATATATATTTTTTTAAATGAGGGGGGGTGGGGGGAGGGCATTACAACACCATGGTGAGCTACTCACCTGAAGAACCAGAAAATCATAATTTCACATAGGAAAAATGTAAATCTTCTGACAGATTTATATGCATACACTGATACACATTAACTAACAAAGATAATTAGTCTTATCAAATTTTGTTCTAATGCAAGTTATTTGACACTTGTATATGATTGAATTGCTTATTTTATAAAGACAAATTATTTTTAAAATATATAATATATTTTTTAATTTTTTTTTTTAATGGGGGTGCAAAGTTCAAAATGGACAATAAAAAGAAAAAACCTAGAGAGCATATTGTGAGCCAAAGATTAATTTGCATATAACTTTTTAGACCTCCTTTTTTCCCATCCATATTTAACACAAAAACTGACTTTATCAAAGATTTCCCTCCAATGAAATCTTGACATTATCTCTTCCAGTTTGAATAATCAGCTTCCTCACTTGGGGATGATATTCACCTCCAATAGACCATCAATATAGACTAATGAGAACATGTGCCTAAAAAAATAATCTTAAATTTAAATTGAAAATATCTAATTAAAACATTTCGTTAATTAATTTAAATTGAAAAATTAACATCAATATAGACTAATGAGAACGGATGCTGGCGAAAAGTAGTGGACAACCACTTTAACTCTGGGGAGAATTATCTATTTATAGTAACTTGTTGAAGCTCAAAAAAATATATCTGTCCACACATTGAAGAAACAAAAACAAAATGGAGACAATATTGACGGCCAACATGGGGAGGGTAATACCTAAAATTTCCTCTTCATTCAGCTCATCATCACTAGCTGACGGTGACACTGCCATGAAAGTTGAACCACCACTGCTTAGGCGTACAGGGAATTACCAGCCTCCTATTTGGGATTTTCAATTTATTCAGTCGCTACACAATCCATATGTGGTACGTACCTACATTTTCTTTATACTATATTATTCTCTCACGTTATTCTATAACGTATCATTCAAAAAATAATTTGTAAATGTTTTGTGTAGGGAGATAAGTATATGAATCGTTTTAACGATCTGAAGGAGGAAATGAAGAAGAATTTGATGCTAATGGTTGAGGGATCAATAGAAGAACTAGATGTTAAGTTGGAGTTGATTGATAATTAAGAAAGGCTTGGAGTGAATTACCACTTTAAGGATGAAATTATGCAAATATTGAAGAGCATACATGACCAAATTAGTAGTACAGATAATTCATTATACTCTACAGCCTTGAAGCTTAGGCTCCTCAGACAACATGGCTTTCATATCTCTCAAGGTGCTCTCTATTTTTTCTAATTACATAATAGTTTCTTCGTTTGGTCATTTTTATATATCTTTCGACCAATAATATTTCTACTCGTTTTCCCCCCTACAGATATACTGAACGATTTCAAGGATAAGCAGGGTAATTACTTCAAGCAAAGTCTTAGTGAAGATACAAAAGGATTGTTACAATTATATGAAGCTTCATTTCTCTCTACGGAATCTGAAACCTCTACTTTATTGGAGTCCGCCAATACATTTGCAACGTCACATCTAAATAATTATTTGCACAATTTAAATGGTGATCATCCAGACAATCCAACAGTGGAGCAAGTGCGCCATGCCCTAGAACTTCCTTTGCATTGCAAGATGTTGAGAGTTGAGACAAGGTGGTACATTGACATTTATGAGAAAATCCCAAATGCTAATCCTCTTCTGCTAGAGCTTGCTAAATTGGATTTCAACATTGTGCAAGCAACAGACCAACAAGATTTAAAAAATCTATCAAGGTGAGTAAAAAAGGTGTAAATAATCGTGTATCAAGTTATTAGAAATATAGTAGATACTAAAGTCGAAGAAGAATTCATTAAGATCCTGTTTGAAAATACAATTTTTAAAATAATTTTTCAACCTTTTTACCCACGAAACATCACATCAACTTGAAAACTAGCTAGTTCTGACCACTTTTGAATGTCTAAACACATGACTTCAATTTTTAAATACTTCTTTTGAAATTCATGTCCATACGCTTACTGATTGAGTAACATACAAATTAATGTTAGCTTTTCATTATACAAAGTTAAATCCGAGAGATCGATAAGCTTACTACTTACAGTACATGTGAAGCATTATTTTTTATGTAATTAAGGTGGTGGAAGAAGTCATGGCTTGCAGAAAAATTGCCATTTACAAGGGATAGAATTGTGGAATCTTTCTTATGGATAGCTGGCATGATGTTTGAACCTCAAAAGAACGAATACTGTCGAACAATGTTGACAAAGGTCATTGCTATGGTTACAGTTATAGATGACATTTATGATGTTTATGGCACTCTTGATGAATTGGAAATCTTCACTCATGCTGTTCAAAGGTTAGTAATTACGTACTTTCTGCTAAAATACTTCAAACCACAATAATTGATATATAATACAAAATATTTAAAAGAATATATATATGAATCCTTACATAATTCAGAATGGATGTAAAAGCAGTGGATCAACTTCCAGATTATATGAAAGTATGTTACCTTGCACTCTTCAACACTGTCACTGAAATTGCGTACGAAGTTCTCAAAGAGCAAGGGATCAACGTTATGCCCTACCTTACAAAATCAGTAAAAATACTTAGCTCTATATATTTTGAGTCTATCTAAATATCTAGTATATACTTATTTGAAACATGTTGATTTCTATTAAATTAGTGGGCAGATTTGTGTGAATCGTACTTACGAGAAGCAAGATGGTACCACAATGGATATAAACCAAGTCTGGAAGAATACATGGAAAATGGATGGATCTCAATTGGAGGACCAGTGGTATTAGTCCATACATTGTTCCTTGTCACAAATCCAATTACCAAAGAGGCCTTGGATTCCTTAACCAATTATCCTGACATTATTCGATGGTCTTCTACTGTTATTCGTTTAGCCGATGATTTGGGGACATCCTCGGTATGCATATGCTTTTAACATCCTCGGTATATGTATATATATATATATATATATATATATATATATATATAAAACATTAGAGTATTCAACTCCGATCCCTTTGAGATGATCATGTACCTGATCTTAATTCAGGATGAAATGGAAAGAGGTGACGTTCCCAAGTCAATTCAATGTTACATGAATGAGAAGGATGTTTCGGAAGAAGATGCAAGAAAACACATCAATTTATTGATAAAGGAGACATGGAAACTGATGAACACAGTTCAAAATAATAATTCATTATTTTCTGAAACATTCATTGGATGTGCAGTAAATGGTGCAAGAACTAGTCAGACAATTTACCAGCATGGAGATGGCTATGGGATTCAAAATTCTCATACAAAAAATCGCATTTGTAAATTATTTTTCGAGCCCATCACAATTTCAATTCCATAAAATCCTACCTTTTTTTCGGTTTTACTTAATGAGTGCTATTCTAAAATGCTTTATATTTTGTATGTGTTTTTTTTCAAGAAAGAACTTTTTACTGAATATCTACTATTTTCTATCAGCGCGAAACTTTTTTCATTAAGACTATAGGTTAGATATTATCAGGGTAATACAAAACCTAGCTATTCTATCCATAAAAATGAAATTTGGTAATTTAGTTAGCATGTATTTTTAGTTTCTTCAATTTAAAGATCTGTAGCCAGATCTTATCATGAAGGATGCTAATACTAATAATATTGATGACGAAATGCATCAATAACCCTTTAATTTTTTATACCAAGCTTTGTATACGTACTGAAGCGATCAATTTAAAATCAGAAACAGGAGCAGAGAAGAAGCCCTTTGTAGGGAAACAGTGGCATTTGTTTCTGTCACGATCCGAGCCTACGCCCTGGACGTGGTTGGCACTCGAGAACAATTGATGGTCCCTGTAACACCCCAGAAATTTTTTGAGCTAAGACTCGAACCGTCCTTCGTTGTGAGTAGGATTTTACTAAAGAATTTAAAATTTCTCGAGTGTTAAGGTCACTAGATGTAACACCTTGAGTTCCTAGAAGAACCTAAGAGAAAAGCATTCAAGTCATTCCTAGTTTTCTTAAGTTTTGGGTCAACTTCAAATGACCATAACTCCTAGTACAGGATGAGTTAGGTGAGCTACAAGATAGAAAATTAAAGTCCTGCGAGTCCTATTTCCAACGCCACCGAGTTTGCTCAATTCCGAGCTCTGAGTAAAAAGTTATGACTGATTTACTAACGTCGCGCAAACCTGGCAGCATCTCCGCGATGGCTCCGCGACGCGGAGCCAATACGGACCTCACTGCCTGGTGAAAATAATTCCGACTACCAGCTCGTTTTATTTATTTCTTTAGGGGTATTTTAGTCCTGAAAACCCTTAGGAGGTCATCTAAATTGTCCTAAACGTGTAGAAAATCAGTTTTCTTAAATCTAAATCCTCTCATTCACTCCAAAGATTCTACGCTCAAGGGATTCAAGAAACGCTAAGGCTAGGGTTCATCTTTCAAGATTTTCCTTCAAGTTCTTCAAGAAGATAGTTCTTTCAGGTATTTAAGCTTCCATAGTGTTGGGTTTGTTCACCCACACACCAATCATGTTAATGTCAACGTTAAGTTCGTTCTAGAAAGTTGAAAGTATGATGTTCTTGAAATTGGCTTTAGTTCTTGAGTTTAGATGAGATTGTTGAGTTCTTGATGAAATCATGTCGATTATAGAGTTGCTTTGAGTTAGGTTCTTAGGTGCATATGCTGGGTATCTGAATCTAAAGAGTTACTGAGAAAAATATTCGATTTTAGGCGAATTGGGGCTGTAAAACGGAGAAGGAAAAGGTCAAGTGTGATCTGGCACGCAAGTCCGCGTCGCGGACTTGCTCCCCCAGTGACAAAAAAGTTGCTCCGCCTCGCGGTTAGGATGCAAACTCCTCTGTCTCAAAGTTTAATTTCGCGAGTATTATTTTAAACCATCTCCGCGTCGCGGACTTGTTATTATTTTAAAAAGTATATTTAGGAAGATGACTATAGTCCCTGTTTTAGTTGGAGATTATGCATATTAAGTGCTCTGTTTTTTTTTTTTTTTTATGTAAAAGGACGCCTTGGTTGTAGGCATTTTTTTTTTGAAGTGTTACTACTCTTAGCACGTAAGTGTTAATTCAAGTTCTGCGCCATTTGTTAATTAAATCGTGTATATTTTTTTTTGTGTTTTAGTAGAAGTAGTAGGCAATGTTTTAAAATCTGGAAAATATATAACTTCATTTTGTCTTAGTTGAAAAATAGGTTGCAATTTTTCCTTAATAATGTAACCCTCTATATTCTATACCTACAAATGTGAGTTTTGAATTTTTCTCGGCAGATTATGTTACTATATGCATGGGTATAAGTTTTCTTTAGTTTTAAAGATAAGTCATGTCTTGCGAATAATTTTACTTAGTTTAGTCATAATAGTAAGGGATTACTTTCGAGAGCGATATAGCTTTGAAGTTGTGTTTCTTTGGCATATTAGACAATATGACTACATCACTTAAAATCGATTTTGTTGTTCGTTAATGTCCCT